>CATPAC010000064.1:0-29360 GCA_954871275.1 Leptopterna dolabrata | reverse complement strand
GTTCTGTATTGTTGATACAGAACGGGTCTAGGTTCCGCGGGCGCAGCCATCTTGAGAAAACCGTCGTTTTTCGATAACTGTTTTGGTTTTTTTTTTCTTTCCGGTGCATTATATCAATCACTAGCTGTGTACCCGCGCTTCGCAACGGTAGAACAGACACCCCCTGTATCCCCCCCTCCTCAACTGATCAGAAACCTTCCCCAATGCCAACCCTAACTGCCTTTAACCCCCCCCCCCCCGTATCCTATGAACCCTCCCTACCTGGTTAGAAACATTCCTCAATGTTCACACAACAAATTCCCAAAGTTGCACTCCAATTGGTCAAGTAGTTTTGAAATTTCTGTAGACCCCCCCCCCCCCCCCCTCTCATAACCTGTACCCCCCTCCCACTAACATCCTGATTGATGTACCACTTGAATGTACTCGTCGAGCTGAATCCAGAATCTAATTACAATCGGATTTACGTCCAACCGTTCAAAGTTATTATAAGCATAAACGTCCTCATAGAAGTGATTATAACACGTTTTTTAGTAGTATTTCATTCATAGCGTTTCAACGGACGGACAGATTCAAATGCGGATTTTTCATAAACCTTCCCAGATAAATTCTGCGTCAAATGGTACCAGCCGCAACTTTCTACAATCGGATTTACGTCCAACCGTTCAAAGTTATTATAAGCATAAACGTCCTCATAGAAGTGATTATAACACGTTTTTTAGTAGTATTTCATTCATAGCGTTTCAACGGATGGACAGATTCAAATGCGGATTTTTCATAAACCTTCCCAGATAAATTCTGCGTCAAATGGTACCAGCCGCAACTTTCTACAATCGGATTTACGTCCAACCGTTCAAAGTTATTATAAGCATAAACGTCCTCATAGAAGTGATTATAACACGTTTTTTAGTAGTATTTCATTCATAGCGTTTCAACGGATGGACAGATTCAAATGCGGTTTTTTCATAAACCTTCCCAGATAAATTCTGCGTCAAATGGTACCAGCCGCAACTTTCTACGTTCAGCCGTTCTCAATTGATGCCGAGACAAACAAACAGACAGACAAACAGACACTGTTTTATTATATGTATAGATAGATAGATCATTATTTCGCTCTTACACAAAGTTGTAGAAAAACCCGAATACTTGGGAAAAGAAACGAGAATGCCGACACCGAAAAGGTGACAGAAATGAAATGAGAACAATGCAAATGATCAATAGGGAAATGCTTAAGGTACCTTTCGACGTACCTCGGTTTTTTCTACTTATTTAAACCTGAAAGTGAAGATTTTACTTTACTTATTATCTATGAAATAGGATTAAAAGAAATGCCTAAGGACGACTTAAGCTTTGCTTTATCACCAGAGACCTTCAAAATGTGGCACTTTTTTAAACGAAATGTGGCACCATAAAATGTGGCGATGTGGCACTTAATTTGGTCGAATGTGGCATTATTCAGCCAATGTGTCATTTATTTTTTCAACTTTCCACCCCTTCCAACCGTAAAAAGGGATGTTAAACCATTAAATCATACAATTTAAAGCTTATAAACGACTGTATTATGTAGGTAAACTAATTACAATACATATATTAACATGTATTTACAAAGTTTGAATTCAATTATAAAACCGCTTTAAGTGGGCGCCTAAGTTTTCTGTGGTGAAATTCATTCGACGATCGCTCAGGATATATTTCAGTTTAGTGAAGGATCTCTCAACATCGGCGGAAGTCGCGGTCGCGTACTTCATCGAAAGGACGTCTTTAGAGTCCCACTCTTCCCTGAAGGATGATTCTTTTCCTTCGAGACTCGCGGCTATACTCGTGATTTCTTCCCAGCCGCAATTCCTCTGCAGAACGGCCTGTATCTTAGCCTTGATCTTTTTTCCGATGCCTCCTGGGTAGTCTGTGTTGGCGATCTCCTTCATTTTCTCGACGGATGTCGTCAGGAGTATCTCCTGAGACTGGAGTTCCTCTATTATTGTCGGTATAGTCTTAAAGTTGGATTCCAAAAATAGAAGCTGCGGGAAGATGGCCGGGTCGTCAATTAGGGCTTTTGACTTCTTCACCGCAGCAGCATCGTCATCCAACTCCTGAATGACATTCTTGAACCCTTCGAAATTCTTAACATACCAGGACGCTGCTGTTAACCAGGTGCCCCATCTGGTTATAACTGGTTCAGGAGGAAGTGGCATGCCAGGCAAGTGTCTTCTAAATACTTCAACACTCTTTGGTGCCTTCAGAAATACCTTTTCGCCAGCGGAGATAAGTTTATTGACTTTCGGGTGTTCCTCTCGTATCGTCTCCGCAACACGATGTAGTCCATGCGCTAGACACGACTCGTGAATGAGTTTTGGGCAGATATCCTTGACGGTCTTCCCCGCACTCAGCATGTATGCAACACTATCCGTGACAAGTAGTAGTAAGCGTTCAGCGGTGTTCGGAGCTCCTTGCCACAAATTTCCTAAAACAAAAGAAAAAAAATATCAGCACGCTGTTTATAGGTACCTAAGAAGCAGTATGCACTAGTAGTACTAGTAGTAGCAGCAGCGGTGGTGTAGAAAAAATGGCAATTACTCAGGGCTTCCTGGACAGTTTGGACGATGCTTGAAGCATTAGTTTTCTCCAATTGAGCCACATGGATAAGATGACCTTTTTGGGCACGGTCAGGGTCCAATTTTCCAACAACGACGTTAGCGATGTATCGTCCACATGAGTCCGTCGCTTCGGCTACGCTGAGCCAGATCCGTGATTCACCAATGTCCTTGCGAATATCGTCCAAGTTCTTGAAAAAAAATTAGAATAATTATTAGATAAATTTTTTATAAATTCAAATAGGCAGGTACCAATAATTAGAAAATATAAAAATTAAACGTTGGTTACCTTTTCACACAGCTGAGGTACGATTCGTCGTAGAGTGCTCACGCTTTGCAATTTGGCGCTACAATATCTGTCGAAAACGTCACGCAGGGCACCGTTCTCCAGTTTGTGTAAGGGAATTCCTTCTTTAAGAAAAGCCAGGATGACATCTTTCGAAAATTCCTGGACCTCAGGCTTTTCCATTGACATCACGTCTTTAAGGAGCTGCTGCTGTTTCCGATCAGTACTCGGAGCCCTCTCTCTTGCCTGGTGCACCTCGCTTTTCTTGTGAACGTCGAATTGGCACTTTTTAAAATCATACTGTAAAATAAATACAAGAAAAACGTTCAATCAGTACCAGTACTTCGGAATGGAGAGGAAAGAAAATTACGAAATTATGTCGGTTTACAGTGGGGGATTTATGGCTTGTAATCAACGTGAAGAATTTACTTTCAAACAAAAATCTTGCTCTAGCTTCTGCAATGAATTTGAGAAAAGTTAAAAGTATACAGTTACCTATAGGTAAACTACATAGAAGAAGAGTTTCTTAAGGGAAACTTGATAGAAAACTTACCATTTTCGTGCACAGCTTGCAGAACATCTTCCCATCTTCAACGGAAAAATTGCTGTCACCAAGAATCCACTTCCTATACAGGGTCAAGTTTGAACTAGAATCTCTAGGCATATTGAAGATTGAAGAAAATCGAAAATGAGCGTGATGTTTACAGTAACAAACTTCAGCTTGGTATGAAGGACGTGGGGAAGGGAAATGGTATATATACGAGGTAGAGAATGATGCACGTACGTGCAGACGTTGTTACAAGCATCTTCAAATCCCATTGCCTGCATTAAGTTTTGGGAATAAAACTTGAGCTCTTCAGTTCAACTAACAAAATTGCTACAGAGCGTACCATTGAGCCGAGGCCTGGAGACGATCACTCTTGGTCCTGGGAAAAAAAATTGGTCCCCTGACCGGCAACCCTTTCCACACCCAGAACTACTCGGAAGAATCGTCATAATGAGCTGAAATTCCTGTGAGGTTTAACTAGGCAGACGAATTCTGACCGACGATTTCTGGTTTGGGCCCGCACGTATGAAATCACGACTGGTTTGGGCCCGTTGGGTTTTGAAGACGCAACTGGTTTGGGCCCCTCGGTAAACCATACTTTTCTTGCCCCACAAGCGTGTATTTTGTCAATACTTACTGTCGTGAGTCCCTCCCGGGAACACTCCTCTAGTACACTTAAGTTCTCACCAATATTCTAACGCCAAACTTAGTTTCCGTCAATAAACGAATGAGTGGGGAGACAAGCCACAGAACCCAGGGTACACAACCTGGGGCCCCACCACCAACCCCTAACAGGGGGTTGGAGGGAGAGGCCTCCGTTTCCTATAAAACCCTGGATCCTGCGACTTTAACTTCATTCGACACTTCCTCTAACCAGCTCTCTCTTCTCTCCTCTACCTTGCTCTCTCTCTCCTCCTCTCTTAAAAGATCCTAGATGTCGGTGGATATCCGCCGCCTAGGCAAAACCTCCTCCTTCAAAAGATCCTAGATGTCGGTGGTGATTCGCTCATAACCGCCTAGGCAAACTCTACCACTCACCTCTCACCTCTCTCTCCTTCAAAAGATCCCAGATGTCGGTGGATATCCGCCGCCTGGGCAAATTCTATCACTCACCTCCACCTTTTCACTCTCCCAAAAGATCGTAGATGTCGGTGGTGATCCGCTCATAACCACCTGCGCATTTCCTCACGCCACCGTGATGAACCAATTTTAAATTCATCACAGTGGTGAACCCGACGTTCACCCAACCTTCCTTACCTACTGTGTCAACCCCAGTCTCAAGTTCAGTTCGGTGTCCCCTTTTCAATTTCAAATTCGGTCAGTCAGTCTGTTAATGTTCGCAATTTTCGCCCACACTCCCTCAACCGCTCGGGGATCGCACACCTCTCACATCTCCGCTCAACCACACACACCTCCGCTCCCGATTTGCGAATTTTGAATTTGAAATTTAAAAATTTGAATTTTTTTCAAATTACAGACTCAACCATGGACCCGAACTCGACGCCGCCACCGCTTCTCCGGCCATCCACGCTGCAGCCACCCGCCGCCACGACAACGGACGCGACGGCTACTGTCGCCAACCCGTTCTCCACCCTTTCGCCACCCGAATCCGCCTCTTCACCTGCGCCCTCCGCCCCCGCCGCTGCAGCCGCAGCCACCGCCGCCGCCGCCGACGTCATGACCGCCTCTGCGTCATTTCCCCTCACACTACCACCCTTTTATTCACATGACCCCGCATTGTGGTTTTTTCAGGTAGACGCAGCATTCTCGGCCGCAGGAATCCGCAGCCAAAAGACACGCTACTCCCGCATCATCTCCCTTTTACCGTACGACATCTTGCTGCAGACGTCAGACATCTTCCCCGACGCCGCAACCGCCTACGACGACCTCCGCGGCCGTCTCATCTCCCTCTACCAACCTTCTAAAATCGCGAGAGTCGCCGCCCTGACGCAGCCGCTCCACCTCGGCGATATGAAACCCTCCCACCTCTACCGACGCCTGCGACATCAACTGCAAGGCATTATGACCGCCGACATCGCCCGGACCTTCTGGTTGCGCGCCCTACCCCACCCCATCCAGATGTCACTCGCCAGCCACCTCGACGGCCCGGACGAACCTCTCCTCCGCCTCGCCGACACGGTGCATGACCTCGCAGCTGCCGCCAGCGTCGGCGAAATACACAACCCCCGCACCGCACCCCCTCCCCGACAACGCGCCGCAACGTCCCGCGAGCGCAGCCGTCCCCACTCCACCGAGCGCCACCGACCCCCCTCCATTGACAGGCGCCGTTCCCCCTCCACGGAACGCCGCCGGACCCCCTCCACGGACCGCCGACGCCCGCCTTCCCCCGAACGCCGCCCCACCCCTCCTCGGGAGCAGCGAAGAGGGAGATCGCCGGCCGCCACGACCCCCTCCACCACGCCTCGTCCCTCCAAGACGGCGTACCTACCCGCCGACCCCCCCCCACCGATGCTTCTACCATGTGAACTTCGGTGGGGAGGCCCGCAAGTGCCAACCCCCCTGCTCCTTCTCCCCCGGGCAGGGAAACGCCGACGCCCGCCGGTAAACCCGGCGGGCCCCCCCTCCTCGCCAACACGGGTGGGACCCCCGCCAGCCCCCCCCCCCCCCCCCGGCCCGAATTCACTCTACCACCACCACCAAACGATATTACCCCTCCTACGCCGCTGCCACGGCCGCCAACCTTCCAACCGCGCCTAGCTGCGCCGCCAAACCCCTTCCCCAACCGTCTACCGTTCCCCCACCCCGGAACGGCCCCTCCACATCCACCACCAGGGCCACCAACCTGCCGGCCGCACCTCACGGCGCCGCCAAGCCCCTCTCCCAACCAACTACCGTTCCCCCACCCCGGAACGGCCCCTCCACAACCGCCACCAGGGCCACCAACCTTCCGGCCGCGCCTCGCCGCGCCGCCGTCTCCCACCCCCCACCACACGCCGTTCCCCCACCCCGTAACGGCCCCCCCCACGAAAACCACCAAGCCCCACCACAACATTGCGAGCCCCACCCCCCCCCCCCCCACCGTTCCCCTACCCCGGAACGGGCGAAAAACCAACCGCGTCTCCTTTGCAGGGGACACACCCCCACCACAACCACCAACCCTCAACTCCAACACCCCTGCTACCGACCAGACGCCCCCTGCCACAGCCTCCGCAATTTTACCCCACTCCACACCAACCCACCAACGCCTGTTTTTAAAATGCGGGAAAACCAATGTCCTCTTCCTCATAGATACAGGGGCGGCGCTGTCCATTTTCCCCAACTCAATCTTACGTCGTCAGGCGCGCTGCTATCGCCAACTTCTCTACGCCGCCAACGGTACCACCATCCCCTCGTACGGGACGTACCGCTCGTCCATCCATATGAGCGGACTCGCGTACGAGTGGGATTTCACCGTGGCGGACGTGGAGAAAGCGATCCTGGGGGCCGATTTTTTGGCTTATTTCGGCCTCCAGGTCGATGTGAAAAACGCGCGCCTGATCGACCCCTCCACAAACAAACCGATTCCCGGATTTATCCACACCATCGACCGACCGCCAAACAAATTTGAAACCCTCCTCCGCCAATACCAACCTCAGCGCCGCCCCTCAGCTCATATTTCCACCATCCAACATTTTATCGACACCACTGGCCCCCCCATTTCCGCCAAAGCCCGCCGCCTCCACCCTTTGCAGCTCTCTCAAGCCTGTCGGCACTTTGATAAATTAATCGCGGACGGTATTATCCGCCCCTCAAAATCCCCTTGGGCTTCCCCCCTACACATCGTCCAAAAGCCAAACGGGGATATCCGCCCCTGCGGCGACTACCGCCGCCTAAATTCTAAAACTACGCCCGACCTATACAATGTCCCCCACCTTCGAGATTTTTCCTCCCACCTACACGACACAACCATATTCTCCACTCTAGACATATCAAGAGCCTTTCACCATATCAACATCGACCCCCCAGATATACCGAAAACCGCTATTATCACACCCTTCGGCCTTTTCGAGTATATCAAAATGGGTTTCGGCCTCAGGAACGCCGCCCAGACGTGGCAGCGTTACATGGATAATATCCTACGCGGCCTCCCATTTGTCTTCTGTTTTTTGGATGACATCCTGATCGCCTCCCGAAACCCCCAAGAGCACCTGGACCACCTCAAACAAATCCTGGACATATTCTCCGCCGAGGGATTGCAGATCAACATCGAGAAATGCGTACTCGCCCAATCCTCCGTCCGCTGCCTCGGCCACCAAGTCTCTTCCGACGGAATCAAGCCCCTACCGGATAAGGTCCACGCCATCACCGATTTTCCCCAGCCCCGTACCGTGACGGAACTCCGCCGTTTTCTGGGTATGTTGAACTTTTACCGTAGACACATCAAACACGCCGCACAACACCAACAACCACTCATACACGCCATCCCCCAACCCGCCAAAAAAAATGACAACCGCCCCATCCCCTGGACCCCCGAACTTACCACCGCCTTCCAAATTTGCAAACAGGACCTAGTAGACGCCGCTCTATTGGCCCACCCCGACCCCCACGCCCCCCTCTCCATCACAACCGATGCTTCCGACTGGGCCATCGGGGCAGTACTCCACCAGCACACCGGCGCCACCCCCCAACCCCTAGGATTTTTCTCTAAAACCTTGTCCCCGACCCAAAAAAATTACTGAACATTCGACAGAGAACTCCTCGCCATCCACGAAGCCATTAAACACTTTCGTGACTTCGTGGAGGGCAGGCAGTTCTCTGTCATAACAGATCATAAACCCCTGACCCACGCCCTCCTCCAAAACCGCAAATCCGCCTCCCCACGTCGCCTCCGGCAACTCGAATTTATCGGACAATTCACGGCCGATATTCGCTACTTGCCGGGGGCCGACAACTGCGTGGCGGACGCGCTCTCACGCCCCACTCCCGCGCCGGTGGAGTAGTTACTGCCCTTCCCCTCCCCACACATCCTCAAATCAAAGCAAACTCCAAATTCCGACCCCGCCCTCTCCAACCTCATTTCCGCCTCCAAATTGGAACAACTGCCGCCCCTCGATCTCTGATGCGACGTAACGGCCGATACACCGCGCCCTTACATCCCACCGGAGCTGAGGCGGCAGCTGTTCCTCCACTACCACTCCCTACACCATCCCGGCATCCGGGCGAGCCGGGATATCATCAAGACGCGGTACTTCTGGCCCCACATGAATACAGATATCCGTACCTGGGTTCTGGGGTGCCAGAAGTGCCAGCAGTTTAAGGTCTCGGCTCACCCCCATGTACCTCCTCAACCCATCCCCGACTCCCTCCCGTGGGAACACGTGCATATCGACCTGGTCGGCCCCCTTCCCCCCTCTGAGGGGAAGAGGTACTGCCTCACCATGATCGACCGTGCAACAAATTGGGTTGAGTGCATCCCACTTGCCCACATTACCGCGGACACCGTCGCCGCGGCCTTCCTAAATCAGTGGATCAGCCGCTACGGTTGTCCGCGGACACTCACGGTCGATCAGGGGAGGCAGTTCGAATCAGCACACTTCTCCGGCCTGCTCCGTTCCCTCGGGATCCAAAAAATCCGCACCACTCCCTTTCACCCCCAATCCAACAGGAAAATAGAGCGGTGGCACTCGGTCCTGAAACAAGCCATTTCCACATCAGCCACATCTCCCTCCTGGACCAAAACCCTTCCCTACGTTTTATTAAGCCTCCGTACTTCCGCCCGTCCTTCAGACAACACAAGTCCCGCGCAAAATGCATTTATAGACCCCCTCCGCTTACCAGCCGATATTTTTACCCCACAACACACACCGTCAATTAACAGGGAACCACTACACACATCCACACCACACAACGACACAACTTATCCCAAACGATTTTACACCGCCACTCACATGTACCTGAAAGAGCCCGGCATACACAAAACATTTCAACCTCTCTACGCCGGGCCCTTTCAGGTCATCCGCTCCACACAATCCACCGCTACCCTGTTAATTGACAGGAAGCCCCACACCGTGCCATCGGCACGGTGCAAACCAGCTCCAGTCCTCCCCGACCAATCTCACCACACCACTCCCCCGCCCACCGCCACACCACAAACACCACACATCGCCTCCATTTCGCCCACCGGACCCCGACGTCGCCACCTCTCTCCGCGACGTCCCGGGTACCGGCTCCCACCGGCTCTCCCCCTTCACCACCGCCCTGGCGGTGAAGGGGCCCCTCTATCAGTCTTCACCAACGTGAAGACTGTTAGAGGGAGTCGCCCCTCTCACCCCATCACCTCACCACCCATACACTGCCACATCCACACACCACATCCTACCCATACCCAGGGAACGGCGGACCCCCGCGGTCCCCGTATTGTGCCACCACCCCATGACCATCATTATAAAATTGTTGTATATACTATTTCTAAATAATATTGTAAATACTATAACTACTACCACTATACTAATACTATGTAAATACTACCACTATACTAATACTATGTAAATACTACCACTATACTAATACTAAAAATACTGTAAATATGCATCATTATCAACTTACTACCTAACATTGTACCAGTCCCAACACCCCATCATGCACACCCATTCGTTGTAAATAACACCTCATCCTACTCCCCCACCATTGTACATACCACCCTTAGTCTTAAGAACATGCATCAACTAGCATTCAGTCCTCATCCTACTCCCCCACCATTGTACATGACATCCTTAGTCTTAAGAACATGCATCAGCTAGCATTAGGTCCGAGGCCTTCAGCCCCTATTATGTTTGCCGTGGCCCTCAGCCTTTGTCACCTTTGGCCTTCAGCCCCACTTATGTTTGCCCTAGCCCTCAGCTCCTGTAACCTTGCGCCTTCAGCACCCAAATCTTGGTTTACTAGTCACCTTTGGCCTTCAGCCCTACAGATGTTTGCCTTGGCCCTCAGCCCCTGTCAACTTGCGCCTTCAGCTCCACGAATCTTGGTTCAAACTGGGGGGACCTCTGTCGTGAGTCCCTCCCGGGAACACTCCTCTAGTACACTTAAGTTCTCACCAATATTCTAACGCCAAACTTAGTTTCCGTCAATAAACGAATGAGTGGGGAGACAAGCCACAGAACCCAGGGTACACAACCTGGGGCCCCACCACCAACCCCTAACAGGGGGTTGGAGGGAGAGGCCTCCGTTTCCTATAAAACCCTGGATCCTGCGACTTTAACTTCATTCGACACTTCCTCTAACCAGCTCTCTCTTCTCTCCTCTACCTTGCTCTCTCTCTCCTCCTCTCTTAAAAGATCCTAGATGTCGGTGGATATCCGCCGCCTAGGCAAAACCTCCTCCTTCAAAAGATCCTAGATGTCGGTGGTGATTCGCTCATAACCGCCTAGGCAAACTCTACCACTCACCTCTCACCTCTCTCTCCTTCAAAAGATCCCAGATGTCGGTGGATATCCGCCGCCTGGGCAAATTCTATCACTCACCTCCACCTTTTCACTCTCCCAAAAGATCGTAGATGTCGGTGGTGATCCGCTCATAACCGCCTGCGCATTTCCTCACGCCACCATGATGAACCAATTTTAAATTCATCACACTTACGATAAATATAAGTTGCTGATACATGTAAGTTATATCAGCAATATTGCTGATATCCACCTTTCCTGCTGAAACAGCACACCGAGCACATAAATACGAGGAGACCAAGCCCCTTGAGTCAGTCTTAGTTGAACAGTCGTTGCAGCACGTTACTCTGCCCGTTTACCCTCCGTTTCCAGTGTGTAATAAAGTCATAGTGTTTTTTAAAAAAATCTTTCTCTCGGCACCCAACATAACTTGTATGTATCATAGCCGTATGTAATATCCCTGCAAATAAGAAATTACATTACTGTGACGGTAGGAGAGTCTGTATGTATGTGTTACTACAATTCATGAAGGTATGTGAGTAATGTATTTTAATTAGGCTCATACGTACAAGGTATCAATCAGAGCCTTCATTTGGTCTGTTCCGACTGTGCCTCCATACTTGCGGCCCACTCCAGTAAGGAAGGCATGGACGTCCTTATCTTCACAGAAAGCCTCCTACAGCATGTGAATCCATATCGCAGGTTCATAGGACACGCTTATCTCATCAAAACAACCTCCTCCCGTCCGAGCCCAAAGCCGAGACGGTTCACGGGCCGTAACCCGTTGCCATTTCGAGGGCCTTTCACCCTCTGCGGGCCCAAACGCGCGACGCCCTTCTGAGAGGGCGAATTCGAGTTTTGAGAGGCCGAAATTCCATTAATTTTATTACAATTTTCAACTACATTTTTTCTTCTAATAAAGTGGTTTTTAACTGTGTTTTTTTACATTACTTAATCGGTAAACATTTCTTAAAAATGACCAAACATTACCCAATAACAGAATACGGTTTTCTCGAAAATGGTTATTATGCAAACGCATACAGGACAAAGAAAGAAGGAAAGAGAGAAAGAAACATTCATTTTTTTTTTGTACATTACTATACAGGGTGTCCCAGTTCCTTCTGGAGAAACTCAGGGAATCGATTCTACTCTTCATTTGGAACAAAAAATGCTCAGTAGAAATTTGTCGAAAAGTTCTTTATTTTAAAGATATCCGACAATTTGTGTTTTTCCAACTTTTCATTACCTTACCATATGGTAAAAACGCTAATAAATTAGAAAATATTGAGACTACAACAAATCCAATTACACCGTTTGAAGGAACGTTAAATTTCCTGTAAGATTCTTCTGTTTTCAATGGTCAGAGTTAGTTAAAACGTTGGCCAATATCAGCTGGAACATTTGAAAATTTGAAAATTTAAAATGGTGAAAAAGATTGTTCGTTGTACTGAGGTTACAAAAAATATCTACTACTTGTAAAATTTCACAAAAACTTCTTCATCTAATAGCTTTTACAAGTATGGCACTGCTGCAGTTACAGTATCCATACACGAGCAGCATATCTAGGTACTCCTGATTTGAAAAATAAAGCGGCATACCAACGAGACACCTTAAATATAAATACCTCCATACCTTTCCAGGAGACACATTAAATTGAACTGGTGTAAGAAAAGCGTTCAGTTGCAGTTTGATAAGATGGTTAACCGAGGTTCATAAATTTATTATTAAGTAATACTTGTGTCGTGAGTCCCTCCCGGAACTCCAACTCACTACAATTAAGTTCTCGCCAAAAACAACCTGTGAAAATAAGGCTCTGGGAATAAACGGTAAGAGTGGGGCAACCGACGCAGGATCCGGCTCAACCTGAAACCCCACCACCAGGGTGGGGACTTCAGAGTCTATAAAACCCCGGATCCTGCGCCTTTTTCGCCATTCTACGTCTCCTCTAGCTGCTGGCTACTCTCTCTCTCTCCTCATACCTCCTCTCTTAAAACTCACTTCTCAAATGCTCTCCCAGTAAATTCACACACACAGTAAACTCACACTCACCCATTTCATCAGAGTTAGGTGGAGGTCTCGCCCTTAACCAACCCTGATGAAACACACTACACGCTCGGTGGAGGTCCGCCCTTAACCGCACACACTTTCTACACAAATTTACCATCAAATTCACTCACACACATTTCATCAGGATCAGGTGGAGGTCTCGCCCTTAACCGATCCGGATGACACACACTACACGCTCGGTGGAGGTCCGCCCTTAACCGCACACACACTCACCTAAATTCAAACACACACATAAATTTAGTCAGGTATGGTGGAGGTCTCGCCCTTAACCAACCTGACGAAATTTATTACACGCTCGGTGGAGGTCCGCCCTTAACCGCACACACTTTCTACACAAATTTACCATCAAATTCACTCACACACATTTCATCAGGATCAGGTGGAGGTCTCGCCCTTAACACGTTCCGAGCGGAATGGATCGATCGATCCAACGCCTGCCGTTCAATTCACCCAGCCTGGATCTATCGACCCAGCTATGGGGAGCGTTTCTACGCTACATTCTGCTCTGAAACTGAACTATCGCGCACTCTAGTGACTGCTGAGTTTAACACCTTTATTCTAGATGATCTGACCTCCGAGAGACTGCGTTCCGTTTCGTTATTCCAAGCCGTTTGTTTACCAACATTTTCTCGCAGCGTTTGGATGATGTTTCCGGGTACAATCTCCAGTTTTGTTGTGATTATTGCGTTCCTTTTTTCCTCGAGGAATCTGTTTCAGTTCCCCTTTGGCATCCAACCACGGTAGGCCGTTATTCATGAGTCTAGGCCTCAAAAGACCGCCGATTGTATTGCGGGTTTCCTATACCGCCGAAGTGCGATACAACGTCTATAAATCAATGATTTTCATCCAATTTTGGTTCCACATTGTAGTTTTAGTTCATAACTAATCATGATAAGCAGTTATCAACAAATAACTCGAAAAAACGGGTGCCGTCACAGAGAGTCTCCACCAAAACCCGCCGATTGTATTGCGGGTTGCATATTCCGTCGTACGTTACCGCCGAAGTGGATCGATAGATCCAACGTCTATAAATCAATGATTTTCATCCAATTTTGGTTCACATTGTAGTTTTCGTTCATAACTAATCATGATAAGCAGTTATCAACAAATAACTCGAAAAAACGGGTGCCGTCACAGGGAGTCTCCACCAAAATCGGCGCCGCTCGGAACGTGTTAACCGATCCGGATGACACACACTACACGCTCGGTGGAGGTCCGCCCTTAACCGCACACACACTCACCTAAATTCAAACACACACATAAATTTAGTCAGGTATGGTGGAGGTCTCGCCCTTAACCAACCTGACGAAATTTATTACACGCTCGGTGGAGGTCCGCCCTTAACCGCACACACACACACACACACAACCAAAATTACACGCACTTCATGCCTTCAAATTCTCCAACTTAAATTCACTTTTTACCTTTTCAACACACGCTCGGTGGAGGTTCGCCCTTAACCGCAAACACACCAAAAATCAACACACCACAATTTTAGCTCTAAATTCACTTCTATCCTTCATCCAACTACCTCCACCTCTCATGGTGAATTTCACATCAACTTAAATTCACCATAACTTGCGCAAGCAAAATCACGTTCTAGTGACACCTCCCTGTCCATTCTCGTTGAATGTTGGAACTAATCATTCGTTGTTGTTTGAACTTCGATATGTCCCCTCCATATTCCAGCATTATTTTTATTCAACCAGTCAAGGAAGCGTTAGTTTTAATTTACGAGGTCTGATTAATTCCCCCCCCCCCCCCTCCCCTTCAATTATAATTTTTTAACTATATAGTTTTTATTAATTATCTTTTATTTCAATGTAAAGTTATTAGATGAAGAAGTTTTTGTGAAATTTTACAAGTTGTAGGTATTTTTTGTAACATCAGTACGACGTCCAATATTTTCCACAATTTTAAATTTTGAAATTTTCAAATGTTCCGACTGATATTTGCCAACATTTTAAGTAACTCTGACCATTGAAAACCAAAGAATCTTGCAGGAAATTTAACGTTCTATCAAATGGTGTAATTGGATTTGTTGAAGTCTCAATATTATCGAATTTATTAGCGTTTTTATGTGCTAAGGCAATGAAAAGTTGGAAAAACACAAATTTTCGGATGTCTTTAAAACGAAGAACTTGCCGAAATTTTTCTACTGAGCATATTTTGTTCCAAACGAAGAGTAGAATCGATTCCCTGAGTTTCTCTAGAAGGAACTGGGACACCCTGAATGTATAGGAATATCTTGAATGATTGGGAATAGGCGGTGTGCAGTCGGTTCTTTTTCTCCAACTAACAATTACTGAGTTAACTAGAACTCTCCCTTTATTCATTTCCCGGAAACCTGACGCTATTACGATATCAACGCTGGGTCAGAAGGCGAGGGAAGAACTACGAGTAGAAGCTGTGGTGAGCGGGGATCGAGTTTCATTCGTTGGAAAAAGTAGAAGTGAGATCCAATTCCTGCAGCCAATATAACCACCTCTTATCACTTAGAACTCTAATCTAATTCCCTGGCAATAAAGTAGGTAGGTACGTGATACTCATTCCGAATACGTGTGCACCTTGTGAATGAGAGAGAAGTTGCTGTGGAGGAAGTACGGGGTCCATCAGTTTTCAAGAATTCGGAAGCTCTACGTCGCAAGAAAAGCTATTCATTTGAATGCAATTTACACTCAGGGATGTATGTACCTACACCCAAAAATTTGAAGTATTTTTCTTTCGATTTCTGCATTTTTCAAATTACCGCATGGATATCTTAGGGTGATTTGTTCAGAAAATACGATTCGTTGAGTATTTATGCTAGTATGTTGAGAACAGGGTTACCAAACGTCCTTTTATCTCAAAGTACTATTGTACATTATTTCGTACGGGAGAATACTTTTTCGCTTGACCACGGCAGATATACTAAAACAATTTGTAGGACACCCCTCAAAAAAATTTTTTTGTTTTTTACGTTTCAAGTTGCGTAGATTCCAGAAACGCTGCCAAGTCTTTGTCACATGGGGTTATTATTCTATTGGACATACCTACAGAAATGTTGGCTGTTCATTTATTGTTTCTTTCTTGTTCAATAACTGAAATAGCTATTTTTGATGGTTTCCACCATTTTTGGCCTCCAAAAACTCGAATTAGGGTCCTATTATTGACAAATAATCTTCGATCATTGATAGTGCGATTTAGTTGTCTTAATTCATCTGTGGATACTACTTCTAGTGTATTTATACAGATTATGGTGATTTCAGACAATTTCACATGTTTTTGACCTAAAAAAATTAATTTGGGGATCAGTTTTGGGACATCGTTAGAACCTCAATTGTCCACCCTTTGGTCAAAATCAACTTCATATTTATTCTCCTCCTCCTACAAAACATGGGAAACGATACATCACAAGCCTTAATCAACAAAGACTTTAAAAATGCCAAATTTTGCACAAATATATCACCCATAACACCCCTGGGTGTATTCCGATCGGGTTGCCGAGCTTCGGAGCATAGCTAGGACCCAAATTTCCGAAAGGACGACGATTTTAGAAAAAAAATTAAGGTAAACTAAAGGCTGAAACTTCGTTAGAACTTCAATTTATCGCTCGTTGGTCAAAATTGACTTCTTGTTCGGTCTCCTCTCCCTAAAAAACATGGAAAACCACAAGCTAATATTACTACACACCAAAACACCCTATCTGTACACAATTTTTCACCCATATAACCATTGGGCATATTCCAATCGGGCTGCAAAGTTCCGGGACACAACTAGGGCCCAAACGGAGCCTGCGTGCGAAAGAATGAGTTTTTTAGAGGGAAAATAAAGGTAGATGTGGATGGTACGGCGTGCGGAAATTCTATTTTTGGAATGCTTACATATTTATTTGAAAATTCGCTCTTATGGCCATGCTGCGTGGCTGGAACTTTTAATTTTATTTTTACCTAACGAATGGCCTAAGACTTCTAGAAACTTAATTTTGGAGCTATCCAAAAACCCGTAGTTGAAAACTCGATTTGATCTCGTCGTCGTAGGTATATTTGTTATATGGTACAGTAGGTATAACACAGCCTACCTGTATCAACATGAATCCAGATATGTCTGGTTCGAGTGGTTAGGTTTTCCATAGGTGCATCTGTGCAGTGTTACGTGGATTTTTTAAAGTTGTTTTAACGAGGGAAACATCCTGAAAAAGGCTATCGCTTTGGAGGATCCGCAGTACTCAGCAGTGTGGGGTTTCACCCACCAGTGTGGGGGTACTGCATCTAGGGGCTGAGAACGTCAAAACGATCTCAGCGAAGAAGTTGGTTTTTCGACGGTGGTCGAGGGAACTAGCCTTCTTTGTACCGCCACTCCTCTCCCACACACACCACTTTTACACTTTCTAAAGCTTATATACCCTTGAGACGTGGCTCTTCCTAATTAGGGTTCACTTGGTTGTGGTCTTTCGGAAAACCGGGAAATCAGCAGTAGGTACGGTCAAATATGAGTTTGAGGTGTTGATGGTGATGGAGGGACGTCAACTGAAATATTTGTAGGCCTACTTACTCATGATGACATTCTCTAATTTATTACCTCCCTATGTCATTTCAATTCACTTACATAGATTTTACAAAGGGTGTTCACTTACATAGACTTATGCCAAGATACATAATACGAGTATATAGGGTTGATAATTTAAAAATTTTAAAGCACGTTGAAGTCAACATAATTTACAATTGGTTATTAAAATATAACAATAATATTATAGTTAACAATAATTCAATTGGTATTTAATTATAGTAATAGGCAATAGTTTGCTGCACATATTCAACAATTTAGCTATATTTAACTATAATGTAACTAATTTTATTTATAATATAACTATAATTTAATATTATTTTTCTCAAGGCATTTTTCTCTCTTTCACTTATTTTCGGTTGCCTTTTTCCGTTCTCGAACGCCTGAAACATATTTACATACTACAATATTATATTTATGTAAGTACTACCTATGTTATACAGGGTGTCCCGCGAGACGTTCCCTGTCCTATTGTCCTTAGGAAGAAAGTTGGAAGAAAATTTCAAATGGTTCAAATTCCAGATTTCAAATTCTTTTTTTTTGCGTAGATCTCATATACAAAATTTATATTCGTGAAAATTTTTAAAAAGTCGAATTTTGACACGATCTTCATTTTTGGTGAATTTTTCATGCTAAATCATTGGGTGATGTCAATTTTTCGATTAGCAATCACACCACGAAGATAAATAGATCATTCCATACATTTTACAAAAACGTTGAAAAAGCTGAAAATTTGATGCTGCTTACTTGTCATTCTTTCTCGCCTAGTTTTTTCTTCTTTGCCTCCTCTATGAATGGTGGGTCACGGATTCGCATGTTGCGGGAGACTCTCGGATCCACTGGCTCTGGGAGAATGCATTGTAAGCAGTACGTAACCAGTTTCTCCTTCATTCATTTCTCCCAAAACTCATCGTCTCTTTCTATAACCTCGAAGAGGATGTACGGGTTTTTTCATTCCGTAGAGATGACTGGACAGTAGCGCCGAGCTTCGCGGACCAAATGGGACCTACAAATCAAATTTCATCAATTTTGGGTCATAACTGAGGAAATTGCGAAGTACGATGTACGGCGGCATTTTGAGAGGGGGGTGTACAGTTCTGTCTTTTTCATGCTCGATTCTGAAGTTTCACTATGAAAATAATTTACCAAAAGCAAAAGTACATGGTAGTTTTACCTCAGTTATATAGAAATCTGGAGATTATGAAATCTTCGTTTTCTTCGCTGCTTATCCGTTGAACCTCCTTCTCTTCGCTTGCAGTAGTACACACTCCCGGTTTTATCGTACTTCGGCATCGCGTGTCGTATAATGAGTCGTCAAGCAACCGCAGGTAACAGTGAGTGGCAACTCTCGAAGGCGTCTTATATAGGTAAGTAGGAGTAATGGAGTTCCCATGCAGATGGGAAGATGGGACAAGCAACAACATTTTAAATATATATCGAGCATTACAACCGACTGAAAACAAACCGACCAACAACACCTAACATTATGAATAATAAAAATAATCCCATTTGTTACCTACAAATCTAGCCCGTTCAGCTCCATTACCCCATATTCCTAGTGTTTCCAATCCTATTGTCACTGACAAATAATGGGATTATTTGCCAAGAAGGACCTATATAATGGCCCAAGGGGGTCATTACCCCGAGCAGGTAGCAAAAGGGCAGCCCGTCGATGGTAGCAGTATCTATTGGGAGACTGCTGAACTTCTAGGTCCTAGGATTTAAGACTGAATCATTATTTAGGAGGTCCGTTTCAGTACTGCAAGAGAATATCTGCCAAATATCGCCCACAGCCGGAAGAAAAGTCGTAAAACCACCGTACAAAAATGTTATTACATATCTCACCTGTACCTACTTAAATTTTGATGACTTTTGACGGCATGAATATTTACTTGCGGAGACGGGGACCAAGTTGGGCTTCTGGGACCAAAGCGTCCACATATTGACCGTACCAAGTTGGGCGTCTCGGACCAAAGTGTCCACATATTGACGGGACCAAGTTGGGGTGGGTCGGGACCAAGTTGGGTGCCGCCGCTAGGATTTCCTGTAAAATCCCTCTATTTTTCAAAACACCCATTTGAGAACTTCTTCCATTTTTCAAAGTTTTTTCTGTACTGTTCCTACAGAGTTCATACTTCGACGGTCGCACTGTATCACTAGTATTCTCACTTTTATGGAGCCTTTTTAATAAAACCTACTTACAAAAAAGTTTAATCATGCATTTTGGGAAATTTTAAATTTTCTCTTCATTATAGTGAAAGTAATTGGATTGCAAGCAGGACTTCCTATGAGCAATTTTTTGATTGGGTGAACGGGTAAAGAGAAAAAACGGGAATAAGTGAGAAGAGTGATGCAATACCCCCTTAAAAACGCTCGAACCCTTGTCACATGGGTTCATTATTCTACCGGACATACCTACAGAAATGTTGGCTGTTCATTTGTTGTTTCTCGAAATCAGAATTAGGCCCCTTTTTTTATAAACATTATCTTTGATCATTGATAGTGCCGTTTAGGTGTTTTGATTCACCAGTTGATAATACTTCTGGTCTATTATACAAGATTATGGTGAATTCAGACAATTTCTGAAGTATTTGACTCACAAAAACGAATATTGGGAGCTGAACCTTAGTTACAACCTCCATTCTTCATTCTTTGGTCAAAATCAACCTCATGTTCGGTCTTGTCGCCCTAAAAAACCTGGAAAACGATGCGTCACAAGCTGTTGTTCAATAAAACCTCGAAAACCCCTATTTTCACACCCATTTTGGTTTATTATTCTGTGAATAATACACCTATGTATTCGCTCAGCAAAAAATTTTTATATCACCCCCTCAAAATTTTTTCTTTTCCGTTTCAAGGTGCGTAGATTCCAAAAATGCAATGTCCGTCCGCCGTACGCCGTCCGCCGTACGCCGTATCACGTGTACAGGCTTCATTTGCGGTCTAAAAGATTCGTTCTTTCGCACACATGCTCCATTTGGGCCCTAGTTGTGCCCCGACACTTTTCAGCCCAATCGGAATATACCCAGGGGTGATATGAGTGAAAATGTGTATACAAGTAGGTACTTTTTGTGTTTAAGTAAAATGTTAGTAAAATGAGCTTTGAGGTATCGTTTTCCATGTTTCTAGGGACGAGAAGACTATTTTGACCAAGGAGTGGAAAATTGAGGTTTTACCAGATGTTCAGCTCCCAAAATTGATTTTTTATGAGTCAAAAACATTGCATTTTTGGAATCTACGCACCTTGAAACGGAAAAGGAAAATTTTTGAGGGGGTGTCATAAAAATTTTTTGCTGAGCGAATACATAGGTGTATTATTCACAGAATAATAAACCAAAAGTTTCAACATGTGGATCAAGACGATTAAATGGCAATACCAATGGTCAAAGATAAATTGAAAAAATAAATAAAAATAAATAAATAAAAGAGCCTACCTAATGCGTGTTTTGGGGGCCAAAATTGGTGGAAACCATCAGAAATGGCTGTTCGAATCATTTCACGTGAAAGAAACAATAAATGGACAGCCAACATTTCTGTAGGTTTGTCCAATAGAATAATAAACCCATGTGACAAGGACTTTGCAGCGTTTTTGGAATCTACGCACCTTGAAACGGAAAAGAAAAAATTTTGAGGGGGTGTTATAAAAATTTTTTGCTGAGCGAACATATAGGTGTATTATTCACAGAATAATAAACCAAAACGTGCAGCTAGAATTCTTCTTTATTCACACTTGCGATCCTTGAATTAATTCGAGCTGTCGACCTACAAAATGGATCTCTGGGAAAATCGGCTGCTTCAACTGACCCCGCCACGTACCCAAGTTCGTCGGAGAGACCCCTCCCGACCCCTCCCGTCAGATGAATCGGCAAAGAGGGGAACCTTCCGAGCTGTATAGTTGGAGGATTAATTAGGGCGAACGCGATTCAGTTAATTGGTTGTGGAAAAGGGGCGTAGTGGAAGGGAGGGACAGTTGTAGGGGAGAGAGGATAAATTATAGTCCTGTGTCGAGAGAAGGGCTTCATGTTCCAACGTGATTCCACAATTTCCACAGATGGGAGGCGCTGGGAATAGTCCAGGAGCCGAGGCTGACATCAGTGACCATCGGGTAGAAAAGGTTTGATATTTTCTTTCAAATATGTACTACAGGTAAAGTAGAATAATGGACGTCTGCCACTCCGGAGCCGAGGCTTAAAGAAATTACATAAATTTAAAATTTCAGAAAATGGCCAATTTATGACTTACTAGTTGATGGCTTGAACTGAATTTTCCTCGTTCGTTACCCTCTGTGGACTTGAATTTCACTCGTCTGCCTCTCACACCTCGCTGACCAAAGTCGGCAGACGAAATTCAAATTTGTCGAATTTGGACTGTTTTTTGTACTTACAAGTTGACGACCAGAAGTTTAAACAGTAAATTCGGCTAGCCATGGTCAACAGTAAAACACTCGTCTGACACGCCATGCGCGCTGCTAAAATTTAGCAGACGCTATTATATTTCGCTAAAAAATTCGTACAAATTTGACTTAATAGTTGACGTTTAAAACTTTCATCACATAGTTGTGAATAACTAGTAAGTTGAAAAAAGCGTCGTCTGCCACTCATTACCTGCGGTCTTAGCTCAGCGGACGGGATACAAAAATGGCCAATTTTGTGCAAAAATCGGCATGGACGAGTTGAAACCTGAAAAATGGTAACTAGTTTCGTATCATATCCCTAACGACGAAGATCCACGTCTGCCAAGCTGAAACCGGGCACATTAACGGCAGACGAAATTTAAAATGCGTCAAAAATGCACCCAAATTTGACTGTTTAGTTGATGGCTGAAATTTTGTGTGTGCTTTCTTTATGGATATCTAAGCCTAGAAACACACGCCTGCTACTTCGATCTGGTGGCATTTCAAGAGCAGTCGTCAAAATGTGCCTTCGATCAGGGCGTATCGTAACGTAGGACTCAATTTTTGACCATCCAGTTGATGCCTAATTTTTTTCTATTGAATTCAGTACCAATCTGTGGACCTGAAAATGCACGTCTGCCGCAATCATGCTGTGTCATTTATAGTGCAGACGCTAAGATGGTCTGCAGTTACTATAGGCATTGCCAATATCAGTAGTGACGGTTATTTGTGGGTTGGCTCCAAGTGGTTTTGGTTAAAATAAATCGGTTCTTATCTTTTCATCGAGAATAATATTTATTCGAAGAAAAAGCAATAACAGTCGGTAAACATCGATCGTATTGTTGATGAAATATATTACTACCACTCATAACCTTAGCTGTCTCTGCGGTCCCCCTAATTTGCGAAATAGTTTAGTTGGAAAGTAGTACCTAATTTCTAACAGTTCTTAATATGTGGGTTTATTATTTGCAATACCTAATGAACCTTTGGAATCGGGCATGTAAAAAAAAAATTAAACCTCCCCTCAAAATTTGATGGTTTCCGTTTCATGGTACCTACTTACTACGTAGAATCCGACAATGGAATAAAAAACGCTGAAAACCCTTTCACAACGTTTATCATTGACCTGTATAGTTGCCTCTTCTGCGTAGATCTCTGTTTTCTGTGGACAGCCCTAAATCGAGTACGGCAGCCGGCCTGGGATTTACAGTTTCATGAAAATGCGCGGGAATCAATAATTCAATAATTAATTGTTTGATGTTATTCATGAAGCATAACGTTTCCTCAAGTCAGTAGCTATAAATTAAATCCAAAAGAGCGATCATTCTTCAAATGATATATTATCACAGAACAACCAACTCGACTTCATACAGCCATCCGTGATTATAATCAGGTATTCCCTACCAATGATACCTGGGCCGGATGTATACCGTTTCTGTCATGATCATGTTGGTCATGATGTTTTAGGGGAGGGTTAAAATGGCCAATTTTGTGCAAAAATCGGCATGGACGAGTTGAAACCCTGTGACAAAACTGCACTAAACTAAAATGTGACAAAAATGCACCCAAATGATGGTTGATGGCTGAAATTTTGTGTGTGCTTTCTTTATGGATATCTAAGCCTAGAAACACACGTCTGCTACTTCGATCTGGTAGCATTTCAAGAGCCGACGTCAAAATGTGCCTTCGATCAGGGCGTATCGTAACGTAGGACTTAATTTTTGACCATCCAGTTGATGCCTAATTTTTTTCTATTGAATTCAGTACCAATCTGTGGAACTGAAAATGCACGTCTGCCGCAATCATGCTGTGTCATTTATAGTGCAGACGCTAAGATGGTCTGTAGTTACTATAGGCATTGCCAATATCAGTAGTGACGGTTATATGTTGAGTGGCTCCAAGTGGTTTTGGTTAAAATAAATCGGTTCTTATCTTTTCATCGAGAATTTATTCGAAGAAAAAAGCAATAACAGCCGGTAAACGTCGATAGTATTGTTGATAAAATATATTACTACCACTCATAACCTTAGCTGTCTCTGCGGTCCCCTTAATTTGCGAAATAGTTTAGTTGGAAAGTAGTACCTAATTTCTAACAGTTCTTAATATGTTGGTTTATTATTTGCAATACCTAATGAACCTTTGGAATCGGGCATGTAAAAAAAAAATTAAACCTCCCCTCAAAATTTGATGGTTTCCGTTTCATGGTACCTACTTACTACGTAGAATCCGACAATGGAATAAAAAACGCTGAAAACCCTTTCACAACGTTTATCATTGACCTGTATAGTTGCCTCTTCTGCGTAGATCTCTGTTTTCTGTGGACAGCCCTAAATCGAGTACGGCAGCCGGCCTGGGATTTACAGTTTCATGAAAATGCGCGGGAATCAATAATTCAATAATTAATTGTTTGTTGTTATTCATGAAGCATAACGTTTCCTCAAGTCAGTAGCTATAAATTAAATCCAAAAGAGCGATCATTCTTCAAATGATATATTATCACAGAACAACCAACTCGACTTCATACAGCCATCCGTGATTATAATCAGGTATTCCCTACCAATGATACCTGGGCCGGATGTATACCGTTTCTGTCATGATCATGTTGGTCATGATGTTTTAGGGGAGGGTTTAATTTTTTTTAATTATTGAAAATAATAAACCAAAAGTCAACAAAATGAGTAAATATCGTTCTTCAAATGAAATAATATCTCGGAACTACCAATTCGATTTCATACAGCCATACCTGATGATAATCAACTGTTCCCTTGTTGTGGGGGCTTTGAGTTTGGGCCAATGTTGTGAAAACAACGATTTGGGCCAAAAAAAGCAATGTGTTTGGGACAACGCCAAAGGCTAAGTCTGATGCAAAAGTAATGGGTTTGGGCCCACGAAGGAAAGAGCCGAAAGGCATAAAGAAAATATTTAGTAGTTATCAGGGGCGGTTGCTGAGCTCGAGGTTAGGGCTTAGTCCTGGACTAACTGGTGATAGTCCGGGTTTATCAGAAAAATACGTTGCGGAGACTCAGATTATATTTGGCCCTGGACTATGCCTAGATCCAGGGTCAATTTCTAGACCTCGACTAATTTTAAACCCGGACCCGGTGAAATGACTTGCTGAGTTCGAATTCGACATAAACCATGACTAATTTTTAATTCTGATGCCTTGCTGAGCTCCCAATAGTACTTAGTCCAGAATTAGATGTTGCTCCTGGGCTCACTTTAGCCCTGATTTTTAATCCCTCCCTTCTGCAGAATTATCTCTTTGATCCCAGAGTTTATCTGCTGTGTCGAGAGGGTTTCTTTGAGGTTTGCGTTCGTGTTTGGTAGTTTGTGTTTTTTATAGTTTGTTTTAACTTTAAAGGACTACCAGATGACATTCGGAGGCCCAGGTATGATAGGGAATCCAATCAATCCATTTGATGATCTCTCGGACGTAGAGTTCAAAGACAGATACAGACTCTCAAAAGAAAGCGTTAGAGATTTTATAGAAATGGTGGCAGAGTTGATGGATATGCCAGACTCTCGAGCCCCTCATACCATACCTGTGTGGAACAAGGATTTGGTAGCGGTAAGGTTTTTTGCCAAAGGAACCCTCCACCAAGAAACTGGTGATCAACAGATAGAGAGGAAAGGGAGGACTCCGATTATTATACTCAAAATGAAGAGGATGTCACTGACCACGAGTGGGACGAATATGTTTTCCGAGAAGAATATACAACACGGGATGATTTAATTCGTCGCTTTTTCCAATGACTTTGCCGTACATAATTTTAGTAAATTGATGTTTTGATATTTCAATTTTAACACGAGAAGTGACTGTAACTACTATAAATTATTTCTACCCAGAAGCACCGGGAACGCGAGTGGCACCTAGCAAGTCGAAATACCAACCAGCGCAATAGCCCTTCGAAAATTCCCTAAGCCCCTGTTTTGCTAAATAGTCAACTTGAAACTCGCATTTTGATAAGAGGGGCTAGGTATGTATAATCATGCATAAAACTACTTGCTTCACGATAACAACTCTATAAATATGTTCTAAAACATGTTTATCATTAAAACATATATAGAATGTTGCAAAAGCTCTAGAAATATGAGTAGGTACAGTCAGTCGAAACCTTTAGGAATTACAATGTAGTGTAAGGAACAATGAGTCAACAGACGGACGAAAGGAAACAACTCTAGGTTGGCAACAAACTCGAGCACGAGTGAGATAACCTGGAAGAAGACTAGGATCAGATGGAAATGATGATACCACCAACATAATAACAGCAATTCCCGTACGTTTCCCTCCGTTGATCTAGTACCTTCTTTGAGAAGTCTATAACTAATTTTTAGACCCGGGCTGAGATGATCCCAGAATTAAAAAACGTAGTCTGGGACTCAGCAAGCCGTAAAAGTAAAGTAAAAGTAAAGTAACAGCCATTTCAGGCTGGGGCTTTTCGTCCGACTGCCCTGCCGGCGTCGCGGACGTGATCAGCTGTCCTCCAATGGAGGATCAGAATTCGATCTGATCATTTCGCTCTTTACTTGGCTACTCATTGCCTCGCCCCCTTGAGTGGAGAGGGGTTCGCCCAACAGCTACATGGGTCATACTTGGACGTGTCACCACGTGTCACGGCGGTCACCCATCCAAGTACTAACCACGCTCGAGGTTTCTTAACTTCGGTGATCTCACGGGAACCGGTTTATTCCACCTGATAAGGCCGTTGGGCTTATTCAGCAAGCCGTTTTTCCCATTTTTAACTCCGGTATCATGAAGTCATGGACTAACTAGTAGTCCAAGATTTTCAAACCCCCAGCTCAGCAACCGCCCCTTAATCTGTCAGAATTAGTCGTCGTGGAAGCCAAAATTATACCGGTTACACATGGCGCTGAGGTAGCTCGTAATATCCCTGTCCCTTTAATACTACTGTATCCAAAGATCAGTTTTTATTTGCTAATTTGAAAAATGGGTAAAAATGGCCAGTTGCAATCAATTGAATCACTATATGCGTTGTGGAATGGCCATTCGTTGCAGAAAAAGACTATCTCGTGTATCAAACTGTTTATGTCAAGTTAGGTATTTGGGTATTATATTATATATTCACCAACCAACCGAAAGGAAGATAACTGGTCCGAACGCATAGGCCCGAAACCAACCTTTCAGTTTCAGCTAGCCCAAAATCATTGTCCCCAATGATATCTGGGGATGATGACTGGTCGTACAATGATCCAGGTCGTAAACAAAATTCTTCAGTTCGAGATCAAATTAAAAACATTTTCAAAAAACCATACTCTTCTATCGCAAGTTTTCAAGCTACTGCTTTCGGGAAATGTATACCCCTATTTTTCACTCAGAGATGACTGACAACTCCGAGCTTCGAGTACCAACTAGACCCCAAACGGGACCCACAAACCTAATTTCATTAATTTAGGTTCATGGTAACTACGGCGGACAGACAGAAATTTTTTTATTGCATTTTCGGATTCTACATACCTCTAATTGGAAACCATCGAATTTTTAAATTTGTATTATTCATGCTCGATTCCAAAGGTTCGTTATTGAAAATAATAAACTAAAATTTCCTTTGATAACTTTAAAAAAACTGACTATGTTGGCGTGAGCACAGTTGAACCATCTATGTGAGCTGGTCGAAAATATATTTATTGATATCTGTCATGTTTTATATAGCTGAACAAAAAATAACATTAGCGCCAAGGAAGTAGGCCAAGATTCTTTATAAATTATATAGATGAAATAAGTAGGTACGTGAGAAAATGAGTTCTGGAAAAGTACCTACTGATTTAGTGACTTTTGAAGAAAACTGATTTAGTGACTTTTTTTAATGTGGTAAAAATTATATGATATGATTTGACGGTATTTGAAAATGTCGTGGTGAATTTTTCTCGAATTAAAATTAAAACTGAAATTATACTTCTGTCACGCCGAAGTTGCCTTGATGGGTGAGATACATTTGCTATCGGGATCTTCAGAGATATCAGAATTTTATCTAGCATCCCTACAAATTTAAATTTCTTAAATTTCTGATAGACAATTTTATTCGTAATAAAGGCAGGCCAGTGACAAAAACTTCCTGATATTTTCAAAATTCATTTTTCTGGGATTGCAGTACTCATTTTAGTTTCAACTTTTCCAACTGGGGTAGGTGATAATAAATAATAAGGTAATTCAATAATTTTGGTTCATGCTAACTAAGAAAAGTGCGAGGTACGGCGCACGGACGGACTTTTATTTGCTTTCTGGGTTCGGATTCTGCGTAGGTACCTTGAAAAAAATTATCAAATTTTGAGGGGGAAGGGTTAAAATTTTGTTTTTTCTGCTCGATTCCGAAGGTTCATTATTGGAACTATTAAACTAAAAATTTCTGTTCGTATGCCGTACTTCGCACTTTCCTTAGTTATCATGAACCAATATTAACGAAATTTGGTTTGTAGGTCCCGTTTGAGGTCTAGTTTGTCCTCGAAGCTCGGCGTTACTGCCAGTCATCTCTAAGGGGTGAAAAACAGGGGTTGAAATTTCCCGAACGCCGTAGCTCAAAAACTTTCAATGGAAAGGTATGGTTATTATTCAACGTTTTCAAATTGATCTTGAACTAAAGAATTTTTTGAGACCACCCGGAGCTTCGTCAAGGTGATCGTGAATGAAATGGTATTACATCCAGCCCAAATATCATTGCTAGGGAATACCTGATTATTATCACGGATGGCTGTATGAAATCGAGTTGGTTGTTCCGAGATATTACTCCATTTGAAGAACGATGGTTACTCTGAATTTTGTTGATAGGTACTTTTTAATTTGAAAGACGTTATGCTTCATGAATAACAACAAATAAAGTTAATGATAGAACTGTTGAATCCACCGCATGTTAATTCATGAAATGTGATTGCCCGGATGGCTGCAGTACTCGATTACGGCTCTGCTGGGGGGGAGCACGATGGCAGGTATTGACCACAGAAAACAGTGATCTACGCAGAAGGAGCATCTATAATACAGGTTAATGATAAACCGTTGTGTAATAGTTTTCAGCGTTTTTTATTCAATTTTTCGATTCTACGTAGGTACCTTGAAAGGGAAACCATCAAATTTTAATGGTAGGTTTTTTTTTACATGCCCGATTTCAAAGGTTCATTAGGTACTGAAAATGATGAACTATGATTGGATAGTAATAATACTATATTGGATAGTAAATAATATATTTTATCAACAATACTATCGACGTTTACCGGCTGTTATTGCTTTTTTCTTCGAATAAATTCTCGATGAAAAGATAAGAACCGATTTATTTTAACCAAAACCACTTGGAGCCACTCAACAAATAACCGTCACTACTGATATTGGCAATGCCTATAGTAACTACAGACCATCTTAGCGTCTGCACTATAAATGACACAGCATGATTGCGGCAGACGTGCATTTTCAGTTCCACAGATTGGTACTGAATTCAATAGAAAAAAATTAGGCATCAACTGGATGGTCAAAAATTAAGTCCTACGTTACGATACGCCCTGATCGAAGGCACATTTTGACGTCTGCTCTTGAAATGCCACCAGA
>CATPAC010000063.1:0-17121 GCA_954871275.1 Leptopterna dolabrata | reverse complement strand
TGCACTTGTAAAACTGGGAAAATTGCGGTTTTTTGGGCTCTCGAAGGTTTTGCTCACACCAGCGACCGTTGCAAACTTCCCAAAGTGGTTTGACATTATCGCATTTCCAGATTTACAAGTTTTTTATTTTATTTAGGTACTATTCTTGCAGGCAAAAGCCCAATAATCTGCCTTGGCTATCGGAACGGTTCTGGTGAAATCTGCACAGTTCGGTCGACTCGAGTAAATCCCTAGACGCTCTTCAATAAATGGCGCTGGTCCAACCGACGCTGAGATTCCCCACACACCGTCCATTAAATGGATATGTGACTCGGCTTGGTGAATTTTGGAATGTCAGAAAATCCAGCGAGGCTACCGAGCCATCAGAAATTTCCACACACACGGCAGAACTTTGGATCGCGGAGCGAGGCTGTTCGGCTTGATGGACCGCTCGAGTACGCCCCTGAGGAAGCCAAAGAGACATCTCTTTCAGGTCTCTCTTTTGGCAAAATAGATTTTTATAGTATCCACGACAGGGTTATTCAGTAACTTCTAAAAGAGAGATATTTTCGATCTCTTTCTGAGAGACACCTAATTAGGTGTCTTTTCTCGAAAGAGGGAGTCTCTTTCTCATTTCACGTTTGTTTTTTTTAGTGATCGTGTATCATCCTTCGTTCATATCGCTACCATATCGGTCATTTTGATGTATGTTTTTTCATCTCTTATAAGTAAGTCGATTGTTCATTAAAAATATAATATACATATTATCGGTTCATGAGCGAAAACGTACGGGTTGAGAGCTATTCAGTAAAATAGGCGAACCTGAGAGACACTAGAAGAGACTGCCTCCCAAGGGGGACTATCTCTCCCAGGAGATTTTCAAAATAGATAATCTGTTTTCACTGTCTCTTTTATTGAATAAGCTCTTTTGTTGCCCACCCAACTTGGCGGACGTTTTTTTGTGGAGTCTTCGTTGGGCGGGGGAAAACGAGGAAGGAAAACACTTAACTAAGCTTCAACGCACTTTGGAGTCTGAGGATGTGGGAGGTCACAAACAGTGGACGTTCCCAATCACCGAGTGATTGAGGCATTTTCTTGTTAAATGAAACATTTTTTGAAACAAATGAAATATTCTTTTAACCAATGAATGGTTACTTCGCACTGAAAGTCCCATTTCCTTTTAAAAACGCTGCAAATCCCTGCACAACGGTTTATTATTTTCTATAGAATACCCTTCTGTTACAGATCACAGCTCTATGTTATAGATAACCCGTCTATATAATATAATATGTACTATTCTATGCATATTATGTAGATCGCAGACCCTCCGTAGGTTAGTACCTAACCCCGTACTCGTTACTAGGTACCTACCTAAATCACGAGTTAAATGTTGCTAAAATAATTCTGCCGATGACAAACAGTACCTAACAAAAAGAAACACACATAATGAAGTTCTGAAAAGAAATTGTTGATGAGGAGTGAAAATACCAACAAACTCCAGCCCCTTCTACGTAGATGGTATAATGAACCGTTGTGTAATAATTTACCGTTGAGTAATGATTTACCGTAGTAATAATTTACCCATCAATAATACTTCAACGTTTGTTCAAGTTTCACTACCTACCAACAAACTCCAAAAGAGCCATCATTTTTCAAATTAAATAATATCACAGAACAACCAACTCGACTTCATACTCCGCCAATATAATCAGGTGATCCCTACCAATGATTGGCCGTATTCACAAATTCCTATTGTGGGCGCGTCTCTGGTTACGAGATTTGGTTTGAATTGTATACAATTTCATTCACACTGGAGTCGAAAATGCCTGTCGGTGCAAACTTCGGGGCCTTACTGTGAACGAACGGCTGGACGTACGATGCTCCGGATGGTCTTAAAAAACTCGCAAGTTCAAGAACTATTTAAAACCGTAAAAATATTTACGTAAAAAAATGGTATAGGCGTTTTGAAAATTTCAACCCCTATTTTGAACCCCTTATGGTGGATTTCACCACCTCGAGTTAAGGTTCGAGTTACTGGTAACTCGAAGATTGCGAGAAAAATGCGTTTCACCACCCCGAGTTAGTCTTAACCCCCGGTTTACCGAGCGAGTAAACTCCCAGATCTTAGTCCCTACTCCATCCAGGGAATAGCGCGTTGACTCCGAGAGTTACTGCTTGAGTCGTTGTTGTTGTTGTTGGTTAGCGTTTCTTTCTAGTGTTATCTGATAATACTTCCCCCTAAAAACTGTCAGTTTTCGGCCGCCTCCCTTCATCATATTTTTGTATTTCAGCCAGGGGGGTTAGTGGGGATCATAACCCCCCCCCCCCCCCCCTCATTGGCTCGAAAACTTTATCACAAATCAAAATTTAAATCTTAAGAATGATAACATTCACAAAAGTAACAAACAAACACAACAATAACAGATTAAACGGTAAATCAAACATGATTAAACAGTTAAATAACATTACGTTTATTTGATTACTAACGATCTGTACCAAAAATTTGATCCACTCTTTTTAACAAAAATGCTTATCGAAATAGTCCCTCACCGTCACCATCCCACACGTCAGGTGAATAATATTGATTTTAGCCCAAAAATCCTAATTAGTCCCCTATTCTGTGTGAAAAACAAGTGAAATGGTATTTTTCTGTCTTCACTAAGCCTTCCATACCACTTTCAGTGATTTTATATAACAATTTTAGCCGTTTTTACCAAGTTTTGACCCCTAAAAACTCAAATTTGACTCACTTCGAATTTTTGAAAATTGCTCATCCTTCTGTTTGGCAATAAGAACATTTTGGCGAAATTAGGAATTTTTATCAAGTACAAGGTCAGATATCGTCTGGAGTGACACATAAATAAATATAATAATATACGTATACATTTTTTTTTAAATCTAGAGATGAAATCAGGATGCTCTGAAACGGATTAGCCTATAACATAATTTCAAAAAATTTTTTCTGAAAAGTTTGGACCCATTGCGATAGCATCATTCCTTGAAAATTCTCGAACATTGTTGCCAAATAAATGTTTTATTTCATCAATTTATCTTATCTAACGTTACCTGTAACATTTAGTGCTTTGTTAAATTTAATTTAAATTCAGCTAATGCCAAACCTTATTAGCAAATTTTGAAGATGAAGCTATTGCTATGGGTAACGTTTTCAGAACATGAATTTTTGAAATATTTGTATAGGCAAATCCGTTTCAGAGCATCCTCAGTTCATCCCAGATTTTAACAAAAATGTAGGTATTATGTATATAATATTTATGCGCCACTCCAGATGATATCCGTCCTTGGGTACATGATAAAAATTCCAAATTTCTCCAAAACATTTGTGTTGCCAAACAAAAGAATGAGTTCGAAGATGAGCAATTTTCAAAAATTCCAAGGCAGTCAAATTGGAGTTTTTAGGGGTCAAAAGTCTGTGAAAACGGTTAAAATTGGAAATAATTGATTAAAAAAATCACTGGAAGTGGTATGGAAGGGCGAGTAATGACAGAAAAATACCATTTCAGTTGTTTTTCACAATGGTAAGGTTTTTCGTTTTTGGGGGGGTAAAAAATTGGTATTAATGGCTAAAATCAATATCAATTCACCTGATGATTAATCACGATGGACGGACTGTTTCGATGATAAAACTATTTTTCTCAAAAGAAGTGGGTCAAATTTGGCTTTATTAGGGTCAAACATCGGTAAAAATGGCTAAAATCACGAAAAATTATATAATTTTAAGAAAATTGGTATGGTTTCTCGCTATATCATCTTTTTACACAATAGCAGGAATATTTCTTTGAAAATTCGCTCTTACAGCCATGCTGCATGACAGGAACTTTTTTCGATTTCCATTAACCCCCCCCCCATTCAACAATCCAGGCTACGCCACTGATTTCAGCTGAACCCAATACTGTTGGACACGTTTAATTCATTCCACACGAAGCCTTCTTCTCCTTCCACATCATCCTTCCGCATCTGTCTTTTTGTTTTCTATTACTTCCTTCCTCTTTAAAAACTCAACCAGCAACTGCTCCTCTGCCTTCGAAAAATTTACAGTTCTCCTTCTCTTCTGGCTCTCCATCATAAATAATCGAACGACAAAACTCAACTTATCAAACAACGAACTGAAACTCATGGGGGAAGACAGAAGAGGCGTTATCGATGTTATCATGGGAAAACTGGTCTGGGGCTAGCCATTGCGAAGCTAACCGAAGACTAACTAACTCCCACCTTGAAACCCATGGTGAAATGGGACCTCTCCTAACTCGAAGATCCCCTTGACTCTGAGTGTTTGCTAACCCGCACTTTAACTCGAAGTTGGTGAAATCCACCATTAGAGATGACTCACAGTAACGTCGAGCTTCGAGGACCAACTAGACGCCGAACGGAACCTATAACCCGAATTTCATCAATTTTTTTCCATGGTAACTAAGAAAAGTGGCCCGTACGGCGTACGGCGTACGGCGTACGGCGGACAGACAGAAATATTTTTATTGCAGTTTTGGATTCTACATACCTTGAAACGTAAACCATCAAATTTTGAGGGGGGGTAAGAATTTTTTTTTTCATGCTCGATTCCAATGGTTCATTATTGAAAATAATAAACCAAAAAGTTTCAGTCATGCAGCATGACCATATATGCGATGTGGAATAAACACAAAATAAATAAACCTTTAGCTTACCACTAATTTTAGTGGTAGCGTACTACCAAAATAATTAGTGGTAAGCTATTAGGTTTATTTATTTTGTATTTATTCCTTATTGCAAGATGGCTTAACACATAAGGCATGCAATGAAATTCGATGCATATATATGCGATATTCTAAAGTAGGTAGGTACCACCGTACAACATTTTGGTGATGGCAATTTTTCACGATTTTTGACCCATCAAAAACTTCAAAGTTGGCTCAGTTTTTGCTTGACATTTACAATTAGGTTATTCGGGCAATTTCCGAGCACGAAGTGGACCAAATTTGAAGATTGAAGTTATTTGAGGTCACAAATCGCTTAAAAATCGGCAAAAATGAGTAAAAACTTACAACAATTGCTGCCGCCAAATTTGACTCACTTTTCGTTTTCGAAAATCGCCCATCGTTTATTAACTTATTCTTTTATTAGCCATTAAGTAGGAACATTTTGGCTATGTTAGTCGCCATTATGATATAAATGCTGGAGGGGTCTCCCCGGTCACGGTCACAATCGGAAATCACTAAGAAATAAATTTTAATGTCGGGGAAATCGCTCATCTATTTTAAGGTCAAACATGTTCGTCTCAGTCAAGGTGGAGTAGCAAAATAAAACGCTGCAAATTTTTACACAGCAGTTCATCATTTTCCTGCATCTCTATCGTGGCTCTTCTGCGTGGACCACTGTTTTCTGTGGTCAATACCTACCCTCGAGCTACCCACAAGAGAGCCCTAAATCGAGTACCGGAGCCGGCCCGGGAATTACAGTTACATAAATATGCATTTTTCCACCGCCCTCGTTTCCTGTGACGCGCCATTTCGACCCCACGAACCCACCACTCGGAAATTTTTGAAATTCTAATGGCCGCTGGACGTAAGTGGGACCCTCGACATATTCCTGAAGGTTTACCTACGTAATCTGCATGATTCGGTTGGGAGTGAACAACAAACTTGTACCTATCAACAAAATCCAACTTAACCATCATCCTTCACATGAAATAATATCACAGATCAACCAACTCGATTTCATACAGCCATCCGTGATTACAATCAGCTGTTCCCTAGCCATGATATCTGGGCTGGATACCATTTCATTCACGATCAATGATTCATTCACGTTTCACGAGCAAACGAACGGCTGGTCGTAAAATGCTCCGGGTGGTCTCACAAAATTTTTAAGTTCAATCAATTTAAAAAGTCATAAAAACGCTGAAAATTATTACACAATGGTTTATTATTTACCTGTACCAAATGATCACTGTATTCTGTAGTCAATACCTACCCTCGTGCTTCCCCCCAAGAAAGCCCTAAATCGAGTACTGAGCCCACCAGGGCAATTACGGTTTCATAAATACGATGCATTCAAGAATTATATTATCTTGTAGCAGAACGTTTGTTCGAGTAACAAAAATACCCAAAATAACGACCATTCTTCAAATAAAATAATACGACCGAACATCCGAACAACCAACCCGATGTTATACAGCTATCCATGATTATAATAATCTGCGTTTCCTGGCAACACTATCTTGGTTGGAAGTATACTGTTTCGTTCACGACCACGTTGATGAAGCTTTTTGGTGCAAACTTCAACTCCTTACTGAGAACGAAAAACTGGATGTACCCTACTCCACTTAGTCTAAAAAAATTCCCAAGTTCGAGCTCAATTTGAAAACGTTAACAAAATCGAGATAACGGCGTTCTGAAAATGTCAAACCCTATTTCTCACCCCCTTAGAGATGACTGACAGTAACACCGAGCTTCGCGGACCAACTAGACCCCAAACGGGACCTATAAACCTAATTTCATTATTTTTGATTCAAGATAACTAAGAAAAGGATTAAGTGTGGCGGAAGGACAGGAATTGTTTCATTTCATTTTCGAATTCCACTGTACCTCGAAACGACGTTCCATAAAATTTTGAGGGGCGGTAAAAATTTGTGTTTCATGCTCGATTCCAAAGATTCATTATAGATTAGAATGAACCAAAACCATATCCTTCCATTTTGAGCTACAGCGTTTTGAAAATTTCAACCCGTTTTTTCATTTCTTCGTATTTTCATAATACTGCCACTTCAGTGTATATGCTACCGGAAAAGAACATATGAAATATGGCATTGCATACAATGCCTATATAGGCAAAGACAAGTATGAAATGGGATTTATTCATACATAGCCTGGCCCTTTTATTTCATACACTGCCTAGGCACTGTACACAATGCCTTATATCACACTTTGCCGGTAACATATACATTACTCGGTGAGTAGATTTGTGTCGTCGTGGTAAGGCACACCGCAGCCATCACAGTTAGAAGAGATTGATTACCGATTTTTTCTGATCACTCGACCTTGAATCGGTTATCCCCATCCCTCAGACTCACACCTTCGTTGATCCCCTTCATGCCTACCGGGCAAGGCTTTGAAACAAGAAACTTTCTGTCTCACAAGACTTTTCATTCTTTCCAAATTTTGACAGTTGAAATGGAGACAAGAGGTTCGAACTCATTAAACCATATCTCTTCGAGCTGACGCTTTAGGGATCAAAAACTCTTAATTACGAACGAGTGGGTCTCTGATTTCTTCGGAGTGTAATTAATTTTTCTACCCCCCCCCCCCCCCCTTACCATCTCTCGAATCATGGTAACTGAAAGTGGAAATCCTTTAGAAAAGAGGTTTACCTCAAGATAAAAAATTCACCGGAAGAGCAATTAAATATTAATTATTTCAGTGTGGGATTCTCTTTACGGGGTGGATTTTCCTTGGTTCATGGAACAGCTTCACCGATTTTGGTTTACTAATGTCGGTAATACATTTTGCAATCGACCGATAAAACTACCCAACTCCCCTCGAAAATTGAAGGTTTGCGAAATTTGAAAATTGAATAAAACTCGATTCCAATGGTTCATTATTGAAAATTATAAACCAAAATATCCAGTCTGTCCGCGAGTTTGTCGTTCCGTGGCATTATTTCATATGACTAATGATGGTTACTTTGCATTTTGTTGATAAATAGGTCCTTTTTTCACCTATTTGTTGACATGTACAAGTTCGTTTGTTCGGCCGAACGGATCATCCAAATCAGATGAATTTGGGAATATGTCGAGGGTCCTACTAAGGTTCAGCGACCATCAGAATTTCAAAAATGGCCGGGTGGGGTGTTCGTGTGTCCGAAATGACGCGTTATAGGAGATGGGGGCGGAGGGAAAATGAATAATTTATGTAACTGTAATTTACCCGGCCGGCTCCAGTACTCGATTCGGGGCTTTTCTGGGGGGAGCAAGAGGGTAGGTATTGACCACAGAAAATGGTGATCTACGCAGGAGGGACAGGAAAATAATATGAACTATTGCGCTATAATTTGCAGCGTTTTTTTCTCACATCACCATTCAACATCAATTTGATGTGTCGTGATTCCCTCACAGAAACCACTTCTGTAATAATTACGAGAGATTTTACCAAATAAACGCGGAGAACGTTGACTGGTCAACACCGAGGGTTTCCCCATCCGCCTCAACGGTCGTAACGGCCGATTGTGGACAGGGGATGGGTGGATAAGTCCCTATAAAGCCAGCCCTTCTGGCCCAGCTCTTCATTCGACGATCCGACCCCCGACTTACGACGTCCCTCTCGACCCTCTCTCTCTCTATCCTTTCCTCGCACCTGCTGTGGTGAAAACCACGGGGTACTAGCTACCACATCCCAGGCGCCTGCTGTGGTGAAAACCGCGGGACACCTTCCTCTCCATCAGTACCTGCTGTGGTGAAAACCGCGGGGTACTAGCTCCAACATCCCAGGAGTCTTCTGTGGTGAACACCGCGGGACGCCTTCCTCTACACCAGAACCTGCTCTCTCGACCCTTTCTCTCTCACCCTCTCTCTCTCTCTCCTTTCCTCGCACCAGCGGTGGTGAAAACCGCGGGGTACTAGCTACCACATCCCAGGAGTCTTCCGTGGTGAAAACCGCGGGACACCTTCCTCTCCATCAGTACCTGCTGTGGTGAAAACCGCGGGGTACTAGCTCCAACATCCCAGGAGTCTTCTGTGGTGAACACCGCGGGACGCCTTCCTCTACACCAGAACCTGCTCTCTCGACCCTTTCTCTCTCACCCTCTCTCTCTCTCTCTCTCTCCTTTCCTCGCACCAGCTGTGGTGAAAACCACGGGGTACTAGCTACCACATCCCAGGAGTCTTCTGTGGTGAAAACCGCGGGACGCCTTCCTCTCCACTAGTACCTCCTGTGGTAAAAACCGGGGGGGGGGGGGGGTTACTAGCCACCACATTCCTGACGCCTGCTGTGGTGAAAACCGCGGGGAGCTAACCTTCCCTACAACTAACGTCTGCTGTGAGTGAAAAGACCCGAAGGAGCACCTCCTTCCTCATCCGCCTTCATCCGACCTCATCCATCTTGAACCGCCTTCATCCGCCATGTTGTGAGCATCCAGCACACATCCGCTCACAACATGATGATTTCATTCCAATTTTTTGTGATGATCTGAAGCCATTTTTACCGAATTACAACGACTTTTAGCCCATGAAAACTCACAGTTCATGGATGGATGAAGGTGGACGAGGAAGGAGGTGCTCCTTTGGCGTCTATTAACTAGCGCCTTTTAATTGCTATTTCGATAAACTTATGGGTCCGCTGACTTGGGCCTTATATGCCCAGAAATTAATTATACCAAGTACATCCTACTGATATCAGTGACACCCATGGAAATTAGTGTACAAATAGCTGTAAAAATTGGTGTTATGCTATTGAATTATGAAATAGAAAACATTTGCCAACAGGATCGGTGAATATATATACAACGTGAACCTTGTCCTCGTCCTTTTCCAGAATGCCTGTTACAATTTCTGTTACAATGTCAGTTACAATTTCTCGAGCTTGTACACTTGTACACTCAAATCGTACGAGGTGACTACAAGAGCGTCTCGTAACCCATATTTATATCCTTGCTGTTAATACAAAATATAACTCCTTCACTTACCCCAAGTTAAATCGCCTGTAAAAACTGAAATTACCATAACGGCATCCCAGGCCGTTCCCTACTAGGGCGAAATGGTCCAACTTTTCCTCTCAAAATGAAGAACAAGTGGCGATTCACGGGAAGGGGACAGTTTGCATTTTAACACTTCCTGTTTGTCGGGAGGGCGCCAGTGTCGTCGGCTTGAAACTCTCTTTGAACTAAACGGTGATTATCCTCCCAACTTTTCCGACAAATAATTAGTCGCTATTTGAGCAAATTCTTCCGTAGCTCGGAATGAATCAACAATTATTTTCTTTTCAAGCATCAACAACTTCCTAACTCCCAGTTTAGAGACCATCTCTCCTTGCTAGGCAGCAGTTTGTCCATCAGGCGAAAAACCCCCGCCAAACGGCACTGAAAGAAATTTCACGGTTTGGGGGGAAGGAACAGGTTTTTATATACTTAACTACCAGGGGGAAGGAACAGGTTTCCATATATACACGTCCAGAGCGAAGTGCGAAGCATCGAGCGTGCTATTTTGGCAGGCAAAATGGGCAGGTATAAATCCGTTTTGCGACTGAGAAGGTGTTCTTGGCGGGTAAATTTTCATAACGGGGTTATTGTGTCCGACTTTAGATAAGCCACGTGATACAAACCAGCGCCGGAGATGGTGAGGGGAGTTCTTCGAGCGGGAAAACAGAAAATCTGGAGGCCTACGTAAAAGTTTTGTTTTAAGGAGAAATTTGGAGTTCTGTCTGTTATTGATCATTTTCCTTGTCGCTGGGCTGTAAATCGCCGCAAGAACCAACAAAAGTCAGCCACCACACCTGGATCTCTCCTTTTCTGGACCTAACTTGGAAAAGGTATGTCACAGAGCTCGACTGGTTCTTGTCTTACTCACGTTTGACGAGTTTTACGATTTATAAGGAGGTTATGCACCTCGAGTCCCAGATGAGCAACCTCAAATAGGCTGTTCCTAATGTTCGCAGGCTGTTTTGCGGATTACCTCTCGATATACGGCCTTCTCTCCCTGCGCTGACCGTGACGCCTGCAGTACCCATATTACTGGCGAACGATAAATTATTGCAGCATTTAATTGTTTTGTTATCTAGTCAGTCCGTGCCTTCTGCCTGATATTAATTTATAAATCCCATCTACATTGTTAAGTACCAGCCTAGTCAATTGATTCCTGCGCAACTGAGTCTGTGATATTAATATTTATTTTCGTGTTGTAATTTGCAGTGGTACCACTTAACAAGAAAAGAAAGGCCTATAGAAGTTAAAATTAATGCGCTGGTCGTGATGATGTGTGATTGTGGGACAGAAGTGCAATAAGATTGCTGATACAATATTTTTAAGAAAAACTATTTATTCTTCTACAGCACTCGAATTTGGTGAGTCAATTGTTAATTAATTTTGTATATAGTCATCAACGGGAGTAGGTCAGAGATAGAATGGAATTTGAGATTCAGGAATAAATTGATAATGCATGAAATTGATTTTTGCCTATCCATTGTTATTGGAGACCTACCTTGGTTGGTGGTTCGCCCTTAAACTGCCTGGCGTCCAAATTTATACTTTACCTTGAAGGCAACTCTTGGTACTTCCCAGGATAGGCGTGGTGATCTGCGACCCTATCATTGTCTCAGCCGGGGACGTAGTGGAACATCCCCTTTGATTACAGTAGGGAAAAAATCACACTACACCGTCATGAACACAAACCACTGGCGGCTAGACGTCCCCTACGGAAACGCTTCTTTTTAGCATGGAACATGCTTTAGCCTTGGACTAACTAGCCGAAAAACGTTACACTGGATGGGTGACGCGGAAGTGGAACGCGGAAGTGGAACGAAATTTTAACGATGATTTTCACGTACAACCGAGTAGTTGCTAGGGAAATGAAACTTCTTTCATTTTCATCGGACAAAAATCGTTTTCCATTCGTTGGAAAGCTCTTGATTTATCACGAATGTATTTCGTATTTGTTCTTGGTATTTATATCCTAGTTTCATAATATAACTATATAAATGAATGTTGTAAATGGATAGTAAACAATGACGCTTGTTTGGTTGTCACTTGGTTGTAGTAAACTACGCGGCTAAAGCATGTTCCATGTTTCTTGAATTTTAGCCGTAGGCTCTAAGCAGTAAGCATCCGGGGGTCCAGGGGGCTTGCCCCCTGGCGAGGCGCGGAGCGCCGATTTTTTTTTTTTTCTTTTTCTTCACGCTCGATTTCAAGGGTTCATTATTGAAAATAATAAACCAAATTTCCGTCCGTCCACCACACGCCGTATGCCGTACTTCGCACTTTCCTTAGTTATCATGAACCAAATTAGTGAAATTTGGTTTGTGGTCCCGTTTGGGGTCTAGCTGGTCCGGGTGGGTCCCGTTGGATGAAAAATAGGAGTTGAAATTTCCAGGACGCCGTTATCTCGAATTCTTTTACGTTTTTAAATAGTTCTTGAACATTGGAGTTTTTTGAGACCTCCCGGAGCCGTTCACAGTACCCTGAATTTTGCACCGACAGGCTTCGCCACGGGGAGGGTGAATCAAATCGTATACATTCAGCCCAAATATCATTGCTAGGGACGCAACAACAATCTTGTACCCACTATTGGGAATCAGAGTTTAACTGGCCCAATTTTGGGGGGTTGTTCATAGTTTCCAATGGTTTTAAGTGGTTTCAAATGGTTTTTAACGGATATTTCCAATTGGAATTGGATTTCACTTCGAATTCAATGTCAATTAGAATCGAATTTCAATTGGAATTGGATTTCAATTGGAATTGCATTTCAACCAATCCTTCGATTTATTGGAATTCAGTTGAAATTCAATTCAATTCAATTTATTTCACAATTTGTGCCTCAAGGGGAAGTATAATAAAGCTGTAGTGTTCTGTAGATGTTCTTGGCATGTTCAGTATTGGTAAGGTGTTGTGGCGTAGGTTGTTTGTGGGGTTCAAGTAGGAATGTTGTGCCTCAGGACTCTTCTTTTCAGCCTACGGCTCGTACAGGGTCCCGCGATCAGCGCCACTTCTGGATTAGGATGGTCTGTAGCTCTTGTCCTTAGGAGGCCATAGCTTCGTCTGATTCTGTCGTGTACCGTGTCGATTCGAAGCTCATGGTGGAGAGTGTCATTTCGTACGAACCAAGGGGCGTTGCAGATGTGCCTGCCCTTGAGGCACAAATTGTGAAATAAATTGAACTGAATTGAGTTGAAATTCAATGGTTTTGACTGCATGCAATTCAATGTAACAAATTGGCATAGGCTTCGTCAAATGGAGGGTTAATCAAATTGTATACATTCAGCCCAGATATCATTGCTAGGGATGCCGTAACAATCGTGCACCCAATATTGGGTTTTTCCATCGTTTCAATCATTCAATCAATCAATTTATTCACAAATTTTCCTTAGGGGTTGTTTCCAATGGTTTCCAATGGATATTTCAATTGGAATTGGATTTAAAGTGGAACTGGATTTTAATTGAAATCGGAATTTAATTGGAGCTGGATTTCAATTGGAATTGGAATTGGAATGAATTGGATTTCAATCATTCTATCAATTTATTGGAATTCAGTTGGAATTCAATGGTTTTCAATGGATTGCATGCCATTCAATGCAATAAACCGGCATAAGATCATTGGAAGAAGATGGTCCGCAATGAATTTCAATCAACCAATTTATTCATAATTCCATAATTCCAGGGCCGGCTCCAGTACTTGTTTTAGGATTTTCACGGGGTGAACTCGAGGGTAGGTACTGACCACAGAAAACAGTGATTTATGCAGAAGGGGCACCACCTACACAACGTTTTTGCACAACATTTCATTGTTTACCACACCAAGCATTTATAAATAAATACAAATAATTAATGATTCGATTTAGGGTTTTCCTGGGGGGGGGGGGGGGGAGAGAGATATTTACCACAGAAAACAGTGATCTACACAGAAGGATCATCTATACATAGAGCTGTGATCTGTAACAGAAGGGTATTCTATACAAAATAATAAACCGTTGTGCAGGGATTTGCAGCGTTTTTGAATAATTCTCGAACTTTTTGAGACCACCCGGAGCAATGTACGTCCAGCCAGTTCTTCAACATTGGAGTTCCGAGACCGCCCGGAGCACTGTACGCCCGACCGTTCGTTCACAGTAAGGCCCAGAAATTTGCACCGACAGGCTCAACAGCAGGGTAAATGAAATTGTATACATTCAGCCCAAATATCATCACTAGGGACGCGCTAACAATCGGGAATTGGCCAGAGATCATCATTGCTAGGGAGCACCTGATTATGATCGCGGAATATTACCTAAGTCGAGTTGGTTGTTCTGTGATATTATTTCATTTGAAAAATGATGGCTCTTTTGGATTTTGTCGGTAGGTACTTTTGTAACTTGAATAAACGTTCAAGTATTATTATTACACAACGGTAAATTACTACACAACTGCCACTTCTACCAATTGCCTTGAAATTCTGCATTTAAGTAGGTACCTATGTAATCCGGTGACAATACGGTGGTGCTGCAGACAGGATCAGCCAGCTCGGCCGCTCCCAGCCCCCAGCCCCCACCACATCTGTGAACCACTTCTACACCACCTTTACTGGTAAATAATACACCGTTGTGTAATAATTTGCAGCGTTTTTTTCAAACGGGCACGTGTATGAAAAGAACCCGCAGTATCCATGCGTTGAATCCGTATTTTCACACAGCAAATCAATGATGTTCCCATTCTACAGAAATGTGTTATAAACGCACGCTCCGGAGGAGCGTTATGGTGTTCTTGATGGAAGTAACCAGTGTTTCGGGAGGGTTAGCGATGGAGGGTTCCCGCACGTAATTTAGGTCTTTATGACATGGTTTAGGGTTCAAGCACTTCGGGAAAAGTTATCACCCTCAACATGGGATCGATGACGGCCTCTCGACGGATTTACGGGCGCGAGAGGAAAACACGGGGATGGTGACGGGAACTGCGGGGAAAGAGTCGAGGATGATGGGGCCATGTTGCGTTGGGGAGGTGCGAGGGGACGTCTTTAATGTCATTAATGCGGTACTGAGACGGTAAAACGGGAAAGCGTGTATGTGTGTGTGTGTTCTCGTACGAGGGTGACATTGTAGAGATTGTGGGATAGGAAGTGACTCGATAATATATAATCTGCTTCGGTAAATTATTGCAAATACCCGCAAATTTACGCCCCCATAAGCGTTAAGTATTAGGCCCCTGTTGGGCTACGTGCACCGGGTGTTGCCGAATAATCCGAAGACCTACCCTGAGTACCGCGAACGTAGGAGAAATCCGGGAACGTAGGAGGATGGTTGCGGCTTGCATGATCTTTCCTCAATAACAGTGACGTAGTATTAGGGGGGGGGGGGGGGAGAGGGGGCATAGCACGTCGGCAAAGATGTGGGGGGCGGCTAGGAGTGACCGAGCTGGCTGACCCTGTCTGCAGCATCACAGTATTGTCACCAGGACTACATAGGTACCTACTTAAATGCAGAACTTCAAAGCAACTGGTATAAGTGGTTCAATGCTGTTTGATCGGGAACGAAAAACTCAAAAGAAATTCACTTTAACGAATTTAATATGAGAACGAAATAGAACGATCGATTTGGATAACAATTTATAACAACGATAAAACTTTCTACGCCATCTTGCTGTTCGAGAGGTGCTCAGGTTTGCAAAAACCAAAGAACTCCATGAAAGAACGTATTTCATAACTCTGAACCGACAGACCGAAATTGTACCGCCTATGGCTGACGTGATGCTTGCTGCAATTTATTAATATAAGCACAATTATATTCATACGTTCTAAGACCTAAAAGAAACCTCATGATCTGATCGACCCCACTAGCCGCAGCTAGCGCTCGAGCGGACACTAGACGTACTACTTCGGGCGTTTATGTACCTACGTCCGAACAAATGCATTTGTAGAAGTGGTTGAAGGCAACTGTAGAAGTGGTTCACAGATGTGGTGGCGGCTGGGGGCTGGGAGCGGCAGAGCTGGCTTATCCTGTCTGCAGCATCACAGTACTGTCACCGGAGTACATAAGGACCTACTTAAATGCAGAATTTTAGGCAATTGGTATAAGTGGTTCAATGCATTTGTAGAAGTGGTTAAAGTCAACTGTAGAAGTGGTTCACACAGCAGTGGGGGCAGGGGGCTGGGAGCGGCCGAGCTGGCTGATCCTGTCTGCAGCACCACCGTATTGTCACCGAATTACATAAGGACCTGCTTAAATGCAGAATTTCAAGGCAATATTGGTAGAAGTGGTTCCATGTATTTGTAGAAGTGGTTGAAGGCAACTGTAGGAGTGGTTCACAGATGTGGTGGGGGGGGAGGGGTCTGAGAGTGCAGACCTGGCTGATCCTGTCTGCAGCACCACCGTATTGTCACCGAATTACATAAGGACCTGCTTAAATGCAGAATTTCAAGGCAATTGGTAGAAGCGGTTCAATGCATTTGTAGGAGCGGTTCACAGAAATGTGGGGTGGCAGGGAGCGGCCGGGCTTGCCAATCCTGTCTGCAGCATCACTATATTATCGCCACCGGGATTACATAGGCACCTGCTTAAATGCAAAATTTCAAGGCAAATGGACATGTAGAAGTGGTTCAAAACAGTGTTGTAAGGTTTAACCTAAACAAGCAGGTATACTTATATTTTTGTGAAGTTAAATAAAAGCTTGCCATATATTTTACTCTAAATAATCAAATAAATTTCACTTCAAGTTTATTTTTGAGTCCAAACCTGAAAGAGAGTCATCTGGTAAAGTTATAATGCTGAGAATATTCCTCACAGCTGCCATAACCCTAAGTAATGCCAGTTGTGTCAGAAGCTTCGCTAAATTGAAACTGATCAAAATTTATTATTTAATACCTATGAAGACCACTTTTCATGTTGACATTGGCAAATCTAGCTCTTTTAACAACCGGAAGATATGACGAATCTATTCAATCAATCAATATTTTATTAACAAAACTTTGCCAATTTTGGCGAATGTGGGGCGTGTGTTTATAGCATTAGTATGTAGGGAACGTGGATGGGGATTTTAGGTAGACTGGGGAGTAGTGGTGATGGTGGTGGTGGTGGCGTTGTCTTGGTTGGTTGTCTCTCAAGGCCCCTTCTTCAACCTGCGACCAGCGCTGGGTGCCGGTCCAGCGTTGAGTGCCACTTCCTGGTTGTAGTGGGGGATTGCTCTTGACCGGAAGACCCCATAGCTCCCTCTAATCGTCTCCTGGACTGTCTCGAGCTCTTTTTTCAAAAAGCTTCCTAAGCACTGGCAGCAAACTTATTGGTCGATATGAAGCGGTGCTTTGAGGTAGCTTCCCTGGTTTCGGGACTACAATTACTACTGCGTGCCTCCAAACTCGTGCCTATCATCGATTTTTAACAGATTTGTTTAAACAAACAGCTTAAAGTTGCAAATATAGGATGGTGGTAAATTTAGGGTTAGCAGTGGGTGGCAGAATTCCAAGCAACGCCACTGCTCCTA
>CATPAC010000062.1:0-113428 GCA_954871275.1 Leptopterna dolabrata | reverse complement strand
CCGTTTGATTCACGATCGTGTTGACGAAGCTTTTTGGTGCACACGAACGGCTGGACGTACAATGCTCCACCAGTGTGAAATGGGCCACAGAAATTCCAGCCACAGATTCCGGGCGCTGTCTAGACTCACCCGCAACAACCCTTACGCAAGGCCGCCCGCTTCAAGGCCTACCCCCTTTCACCGAACGACCCACCCAACGGCACCTTCCCTTTGCACATCCCATATGCGTACGTTCACCGAAATTCAATCGCCCGTATCTCCGATTTAACGCAATTTACCTCCGCCAAATTCATAGGGGTTGTTCTCAGTAACCTTAAGAAGGAGTATGCTAAATTTGGAAAGAATCAGGAACAATGTTTTCGAGATATCCGATATAGCCACAGATATATCACATTAACCTCTGCATATCCCAGATGCCTACGTTCACCGAAATTCAATCTTCCGTATCTCCGATTTAACGCAATTTACTTCCGCCAAATTCATAGGGGTTGTTCTCAGTAACCTTAAGAAGGAGTATGCTAAATTTGGAAAGAATCAGGACAATGTTTTCGAGATATCCGATATAGCCACAGATATATCACATTAACCTCTGGATATCCCAGATGCCTACGTTCACCGAAATTCAATCTTCCGTATCTCCGATTTAACGCAATTTACTTCCGCCAAATTCATAGGGGTTGTTCTCAGTAACCTTAAGAAGGAGTATGCAAAGTTAGGAAAGAATCAGGGACAATATTTTCGAGATATCCGATATAGCCACAGATATATCACATTAACCTCTGGATATCCCAGATGCCTACGTTCACCGAAATTCAATCTTCCGTATCTCCGATTTAACGCAATTTACCTCCGCCAAATTCATAGAGGTTGTTCTCAGTAACCTTAAGAAGGAGTATGCAAAGTTAGGAAAGAATCAGGGACAATGTTTTCGAGATATCCGAATATAACCAACGCTATATCATGTCAACCAGAAATTCCAAGCTACCTACATTCTTCGAACTTCAATCTCCGATTTCTCCGATTTAACGCAATTTACTTCCGCCAAATTCATAGGTTTAGTTCTCAGTAAGCTTAATAAGTAGTATGCTGAATTTGGAAAGAATCAGGAACAATGTTTTCGAGATATCCGAATATAGCCACAGATATATCACATTAACCTCTGCATATCCCAGATGCCTACGTTCACCGAAATTCAATCTTCCGTATCTCCGATTTCACGCAATTTACTTCCGCCAAATTCATAGGTGTTGTTCTCAGTAACCTTAAGTAGGAGTATGCTAAGTTTGGAAAGAATCAGGGACAATGTTTTCGAGGTATCCGAATATAACCAACGCTATATCATGTCAACCAGGAATTCCGAGCTACCTACATTTTTCGAAATTCAATCTCCGATTTCTCTGATTTAACGCAATTTACCTCCGCCAAATTCATAGGGGTTGTTCTCAGTAACGTTAAGAAGGAGTATGCTAAATTTGGAAAGAATCAGGGACAATGTTTTGGAGATATTCGATCTCAGCCAGAGCTATATCCTCTCAACCCAGAATTCCGAGCTACCTACATTTTTCGAACTTCAATCTCCGATTTCTCCGATTTAACGCAATTTACCCCCGCAAATTAATAGAGGTTGTTCTCAGTAACCTTAAGAAGGAGTATGCTAAATTTGGAAAGAATCAGGGACAATGTTTTGGAGATATCCGATATGGCCACAGATATGTCACATTAACCTCTGCACATCCCATATGCCATCGTTCACCGAAATTCAATCACCCGTATCTCCGATTTAACGCAATTTACCTCCGCCAAATTCATAGGGGTTGTCCTCAGTAACGTTAAGAAGGAGTATGCTGAATTTGGAAAGAATCAGGAACAACGTTTTCGAGATATCCGACATAGCCACAGATATATCACATTAACCTCAGCATATCCCATATGCCTACGTTCACCGAAATTCAGTCACCCGTATCTCCGATTTAACGCCATTTACCTCCGCCAAATTCATAGGGGTTGTTCTCAGTAACCTTAAGAAGAAGTATACAAAGTTTGAAAAGAATCAGGGACAATGTTTTCGAGATATCCGAATATATCCACAGATATATCACATTAACCTTTGGATATCCCAGATGCCTACGTTCACCGAAATTCAATCTTCCGTATCTCCGATTTAACGCAATTTACTTCCGCCAAATTCATAGGGGTTGTTCTGCGTAACCTTAAGAAGGAGTATGCAAAGTTAGGAAAGAATCAGGGACAATCTTTTCGAGATATCCGATATAGCCACAGATATATCACATTAACCTCTGGATATCCCAGATGCCTACGTTCACCGAAATTCAATCTTCCGTATCTACGATTTCACGCAATTTACTTCCGCCAAATTCATAGGGGTTGTTCTCAGTAACCTTAAGAAGGAGTATGCAAAGTTAGGAAAGAATCAGGGACAATGTTTTCGAGATATCCGAATATAACCAACGCTATATCATGTCAACCAGAAATTCCAAGCTACCTACATTTTTCGAACTTCAATCTCCGATTTCTCCGATTTAACGCAATTTACCTCCGCCAAATTCATAGGCGTTGTTCTCAGTAACGTTAAGAAGGAGTATGCTGAATTTGGAAAGAATCAGGAACAATGTTTTCGAGATATCTGATATAGCCACAGATATATCACAATAACCTCTGCACATCCCTTATGCCAACGTTCACCAAAATTCAATCACCCGTATCTCCGATTTAACGCAATTTACCTCCGCCAAATTCATAGAGGTTGTTCTCAGTAACCTTAAGAAGGAGTATACAAAGTTTGAAAAGAATCAGGGACAATGTTTTCGAGATATCCGAATAAAGCAACAGATATATCACATTAACCTCTGCATATCCCAGATGCCTACGTTCACCGAAATTCAATCTTCCGTATCTCCGATTTAACGCAATTTACCTCCGCCAAATTCATAGAGGCTGTTCTCAGTAACGTTAAGAAGGAGTATACAAAGTTTGAAAAGAATCAGGGACAATGTTTTCGAGATATTCGAACTCAGCCAGAGCTATATCATCTCAACCCAGAATTCCGAGTTACCTACATTTTTCGAACTTCGCTCTCCGATTTCTCGGATTTAACGCAATTTACCTCCGCCAAATTAATAGAGGTTGTTCTCAGTAACCTTAAGAAGGAGTATGCTAAATTTGGAAAGAATCAGGGACAATGTTTTCGAGATATCCGATATAGCCACAGATATATCATGTCAACCAGGAATTCCGAGCTACCTACATTTTTCGAACTTCAATCTCCGATTTCTCCGATTTAACGCAATTTACCTCCGCCAAATTAATAGAGGTTGTTCTCAGTACCCTTAAGAAGGAGTATGCTAAATTTGGAAAGAATCAGGGACAATGTTTTCGAGATATCCGATATAGCCACAGATATATCACATTAACCTCTGCACATCCCATATGCCAACGTTCACCGAAATTCAATCACCCATATCTCCGATTTAACGCAATTTACCTCCGCCAAATTCATAGGGGTTGTTCTCAGTAACCTTAAGAAGGAGTATACGAAAATTTGAAAAGAATCAGGGACAATATTTTCGAGATATTCGATCTCAGCCAGAGCTATATCATCTCAACCTAGAATTCCGAGCTACCTAAATTTTTCGAACTTCAATCTCCGATTTCTCCGATTTAACGCAATTTACCTCCGCCAAATTCATAGAGGTTGTTCTCAGTAACCTTAAGAAGGAGTATACAAAATTTGAAAAGAATCAGGGACAATGCTTTCGAGATATTCGAACTCAGCCAGAGCTATATCATCTCAACCCAGAATTCCGAGCTACCTACATTTTTCGAACTTCAATCTCCGATTTCTCCGATTTAACGCAATTTACCTCCGCCAAATTCATAGGGGTTGTTCTCAGTAACCTTAAGAAGGAGTATGCTAAATTTGGAAAGAATCAGGAACAATGTTTTCGAGATATCCGATATAGCCACAGATATATCACATTAACCTCTGCATATCCCAGATGCCTACGTTCACCGAAATTCAATCTTCCGTATCTCCGATTTAACGCAATTTACTTCCGCTAAATTCATAGGGGTTGTTCTCAGTAACCTTAAGAAGGAGTATGCTAAATTTGGAAAGAATCAGGCCAATGTTTTCGAGATATCCGATATAGCCACAGATATATCACATTAACCTCTGGATATCCCAGATGCCTACGTTCACCGAAATTCAATCTTCCGTATCTCCGATTTAACGCAATTTACTTCCGCCAAATTCATAGGGGTTGTTCTCAGTAACCTTAAGAAGGAGTATGCAAAGTTAGGAAAGAATCAGGGACAATATTTTCGAGATATCCGATATAGCCACAGATATATCACATTAACCTCTGGATATCCCAGATGCCTACGTTCACCGAAATTCAATCTTCCGTATCTACGATTTCACGCAATTTACTTCCGCCAAATTCATAGGGGTTGTTCTCAGTAACCTTAAGAAGGAGTATGCAAAGTTAGGAAAGAATCAGGGACAATGTTTTCGAGATATCCGAATATAACCAACGCTATATCATGTCAACCAGAAATTCCAAGCTACCTACATTCTTCGAACTTCAATCTCCGATTTCTCCGATTTAACGCAATTTACTTCCGCCAAATTCATAGGTTTAGTTCTCAGTAAGCTTAATAAGTAGTATGCTGAATTTGGAAAGAATCAGGAACAATGTTTTCGAGATATCCGAATATAGCCACAGATATATCACATTAACCTCTGCATATCCCAGATGCCTACGTTCACCGAAATTCAATCTTCCGTATCTCCGATTTCACGCAATTTACTTCCGCCAAATTCATAGGGGTTGTTCTCAGTAACCTTAAGTAGGAGTATGCTAAGTTTGGAAAGAATCAGGGACAATGTTTTCGAGGTATCCGAATATAACCAACGCTATATCATGTCAACCAGGAATTCCGAGCTACCTACATTTTTCGAAATTCAATCTCCGATTTCTCTGATTTAACGCAATTTACCTCCGCCAAATTCATAGGGGTTGTTCTCAGTAACGTTAAGAAGGAGTATGCTAAATTTGGAAAGAATCAGGGACAATGTTTTGGAGATATTCGATCTCAGCCAGAGCTATATCCTCTCAACCCAGAATTCCGAGCTACCTACATTTTTCGAACTTCAATCTCCGATTTCTCCGATTTAACGCAATTTACCTCCGCCAAATTAATAGAGGTTGTTCTCAGTAACCTTAAGAAGGAGTATGCTAAATTTGGAAAGAATCAGGGACAATGTTTTGGAGATATCCGATATGGCCACAGATATGTCACATTAACCTCTGCTCATCCCATATGCCATCGTTCACCGAAATTCAATCACCCGTATCTCCGATTTAACGCAATTTACCTCCGCCAAATTCATAGGGGTTGTCCTCAGTAACGTTAAGAAGGAGTATGCTGAATTTGGAAAGAATCAGGAACAACGTTTTCGAGATATCCGACATAGCCACAGATATATCACATTAACCTCAGCATATCCCATATGCCTACGTTCACCGAAATTCAGTCACCCGTATCTCCGATTTAACGCCATTTACCTCCGCCAAATTCATAGGGGTTGTTCTCAGTAACCTTAAGAAGAAGTATACAAAGTTTGAAAAGAATCAGGGACAATGTTTTCGAGATATCCGAATATATCCACAGATATATCACATTAACCTTTGGATATCCCAGATGCCTACGTTCACCGAAATTCAATCTTCCGTATCTCCGATTTAACGCAATTTACTTCCGCCAAATTCATAGGGGTTGTTTTGCGTAACCTTAAGAAGGAGTATGCAAAGTTAGGAAAGAATCAGGGACAATCTTTTCGAGATATCCGATATAGCCACAGATATATCACATTAACCTCTGGATATCCCAGATGCCTACGTTCACCGAAATTCAATCTTCCGTATCTACGATTTCACGCAATTTACTTCCGCCAAATTCATAGGGGTTGTTCTCAGTAACCTTAAGAAGGAGTATGCAAAGTTAGGAAAGAATCAGGGACAATGTTTTCGAGATATCCGAATATAACCAACGCTATATCATGTCAACCAGAAATTCCAAGCTACCTACATTTTTCGAACTTCAATCTCCGATTTCTCCGATTTAACGCAATTTACCTCCGCCAAATTCATAGGCGTTGTTCTCAGTAACGTTAAGAAGGAGTATGCTGAATTTGGAAAGAATCAGGAACAATGTTTTCGAGATATCTGATATAGCCACAGATATATCACAATAACCTCTGCACATCCCTTATGCCAACGTTCACCAAAATTCAATCACCCGTATCTCCGATTTAACGCAATTTACCTCCGCCAAATTCATAGAGGTTGTTCTCAGTAACCTTAAGAAGGAGTATACAAAGTTTGAAAAGAATCAGGGACAATGTTTTCGAGATATCCGAATAAAGCAACAGATATATCACATTAACCTCTGCATATCCCAGATGCCTACGTTCACCGAAATTCAATCTTCCGTATCTCCGATTTAACGCAATTTACCTCCGCCAAATTCATAGAGGCTGTTCTCAGTAACGTTAAGAAGGAGTATACAAAGTTTGAAAAGAATCAGGGACAATGTTTTCGAGATATTCGAACTCAGCCAGAGCTATATCATCTCAACCCAGAATTCCGAGTTACCTACATTTTTCGAACTTCGCTCTCCGATTTCTCGGATTTAACGCAATTTACCTCCGCCAAATTAATAGAGGTTGTTCTCAGTAACCTTAAGAAGGAGTATGCTAAATTTGGAAAGAATCAGGGACAATGTTTTCGAGATATCCGATATAGCCACAGATATATCATGTCAACCAGGAATTCCGAGCTACCTACATTTTTCGAACTTCAATCTCCGATTTCTCCGATTTAACGCAATTTACCTCCGCCAAATTAATAGAGGTTGTTCTCAGTAACCTTAAGAAGGAGTATGCTAAATTTGGAAAGAATCAGGGACAATGTTATCGAGATATCCGATATAGCCACAGATATATCACATTAACCTCTGCACATCCCATATGCCAACGTTCACCGATATTCAATCACCCGTATCTCCGATTTAACGCAACTTACCTCCGCCAAATTCATAGGGGTTGTTCTCAGTAACCTTAAGAAGGAGTATACAAAATTTGAAAAGAATCAGGGACAATGTTTTCGAGATATTCGAACTCAGCCAGAGCTATATCATCTCAACCCAGAATTCCGAGCTACCTACATTTTTCGAACTTCAATCTCCGATTTCTCCGATTTAACGCAATTTACCTCCGCCAAATTAATAGAGGTTGTTCTCAGTACCCTTAAGAAGGAGTATGCTAAATTTGGAAAGAATCAGGGACAATGTTTTCGAGATATCCGATATAGCCACAGATATATCACATTAACCTCTGCACATCCCATATGCTAACGTTCACCGAAATTCAATCACCCGTATCTCCGATTTAACGCAATTTACCTCCGCCAAATTCATAGGGGTTGTTCTCAGTAACCTTAAGAAGGAGTATACAAAATTTGAAAAGAATCAGGGACAATATTTTCGAGATATTCGATCTCAGCCAGAGCTATATCATCTCAACCTAGAATTCCGAGCTACCTAAATTTTTCGAACTTCAATCTCCGATTTCTCCGATTTAACGCAATTTACCTCCGCCAAATTCATAGAGGTTGTTCTCAGTAACCTTAAGAAGGAGTATACAAAATTTGAAAAGAATCAGGGACAATGCTTTCGAGATATTCGAACTCAGCCAGAGCTATATCATCTCAACCCAGAATTCCGAGCTACCTACATTTTTCGAACTTCAATCTCCGATTTCTCCGATTTAACGCAATTTACCTCCGCCAAATTCATAGGGGTTGTTCTCAGTAACCTTAAGAAGGAGTATGCTAAATTTGGAAAGAATCAGGAACAATGTTTTCGAGATATCCGATATAGCCACAGATATATCACATTAACCTCTGCATATCCCAGATGCCTACGTTCACCGAAATTCAATCTTCCGTATCTCCGATTTAACGCAATTTACTTCCGCCAAATTCATAGGGGTTGTTCTCAGTAACCTTAAGAAGGAGTATGCTAAATTTGGAAAGAATCAGGGACAAAATGTTTTCGAGATATCCGATATAGCCACAGATATATCATGTCAACCAGGAATTCCGAGCTACCTACATTTTTCGAACTTCAATCTACGATTTCTCCGATTTAACGCAATTTACCTCCGCCAAATTAATAGAGGTTGTTCTCAGTAACCTTAAGAAGGAGTATGCTAAATTTGGAAAGAATCAGGGACAATGTTATCGAGATATCCGATATAGCCACAGATATATCACATTAACCTCTGCACATCCCATATGCCAACGTTCACCGATATTCAATCACCCGTATCTCCGATTTAACGCAACTTACCTCCGCCAAATTCATAGGGGTTGTTCTCAGTAACCTTAAGAAGGAGTATACAAAATTTGAAAAGAATCAGGGACAATGTTTTCGAGATATTCGAACTCAGCCAGAGCTATATCATCTCAACCCAGAATTCCGAGCTACCTACATTTTTCGAACTTCAATCTCCGATTTCTCCGATTTAACGCAATTTACCTCCGCCAAATTAATAGAGGTTGTTCTCAGTACCCTTATGAAGGAGTATGCTAAATTTGGAAAGAATCAGGGACAATGTTTTCGAGATATCCGATATAGCCACAGATATATCACATTAACCTCTGCACATCCCATATGCCAACGTTCACCGAAATTCAATCACCCGTATCTCCGATTTAACGCAATTTACCTCCGCCAAATTCATAGGGGTTGTTCTCAGTAACCTTAAGAAGGAGTATACAAAATTTGAAAAGAATCAGGGACAATATTTTCGAGATATTCGATCTCAGCCAGAGCTATATCATCTCAACCTAGAATTCCGAGCTACCTACATTTTTCGAACTTCAATCTCCGATCTCTCCGATTTAACGCAATTTACCTCCGCCAAATTCATAGAGGTTGTTCTCAGTAACCTTAAGAAGGAGTATACAAAATTTGAAAAGAATCAGGGACAATGTTTTCAAGATATTCGAACTCAGCCAGAGCTATATCATCTCAACCCAGAATTCCGAGCTACCTACATTTTTCGAACTTCAATCTCCGATTTCTCCGATTTAACGCAATTTACCTCCGCCAAATTCATAGGGGTTGTTCTCAGTAACCTTAAGAAGGAGTATGCTAAATTTGGAAAGAATCAGGAACAATATTTTCGAGATATCCGATATAGCCACAGATATATCACATTAACCTCTGCATATCCCAGATGCCTACGTTCACCGAAATTCAATCTTCCGTATCTCCGATTTAACGCAATTTACTTCCGCCAAATTCATAGGGGTTGTTCTCAGTAACCTTAAGAAGGAGTATGCTAAATTTGGAAAGAATCAGGAACAATATTTTCGAGATATCCGATATAGCCACAGATATATCACATTAACCTCTGCATATCCCAGATGCCTACGTTCACCGAAATTCAATCTTCCGTATCTCCGATTTCACGCAATTTACTTCCGCCAAATTCATAGGGGTTGTTCTCAGTAACCTTAAGTAGGAGTATGCTAAGTTTGGAAAGAATCAGGGACAATGTTTTCGAGGTATCCGAATATAACCAACGCTATATCATGTCAACCAGGAATTCCGAGCTACCTACATTTTTCGAAATTCAATCTCCGATTTCTCTGATTTAACGCAATTTACCTCCGCCAAATTCATAGGGGTTGTTCTCAGTAACGTTAAGAAGGAGTATGCTAAATTTGGAAAGAATCAGGGACAATGTTTTGGAGATATTCGATCTCAGCCAGAGCTATATCCTCTCAACCCAGAATTCCGAGCTACCTACATTTTTCGAACTTCAATCTACGATTTCTCCGATTTAACGCAATTTACCTCCGCCAAATTAATAGAGGTTGTTCTCAGTAACCTTAAGAAGGAGTATGCTAAATTTGGAAAGAATCAGGGACAATGTTATCGAGATATCCGATATAGCCACAGATATATCACATTAACCTCTGCACATCCCATATGCCAACGTTCACCGATATTCAATCACCCGTATCTCCGATTTAACGCAACTTACCTCCGCCAAATTCATAGGGGTTGTTCTCAGTAACCTTAAGAAGGAGTATACAAAATTTGAAAAGAATCAGGGACAATGTTTTCGAGATATTCGAACTCAGCCAGAGCTATATCATCTCAACCCAGAATTCCGAGCTACCTACATTTTTCGAACTTCAATCTCCGATTTCTCCGATTTAACGCAATTTACCTCCGCCAAATTAATAGAGGTTGTTCTCAGTACCCTTATGAAGGAGTATGCTAAATTTGGAAAGAATCAGGGACAATGTTTTCGAGATATCCGATATAGCCACAGATATATCACATTAACCTCTGCACATCCCATATGCCAACGTTCACCGAAATTCAATCACCCGTATCTCCGATTTAACGCAATTTACCTCCGCCAAATTCATAGGGGTTGTTCTCAGTAACCTTAAGAAGGAGTATACAAAATTTGAAAAGAATCAGGGACAATATTTTCGAGATATTCGATCTCAGCCAGAGCTATATCATCTCAACCTAGAATTCCGAGCTACCTACATTTTTCGAACTTCAATCTCCGATCTCTCCGATTTAACGCAATTTACCTCCGCCAAATTCATAGAGGTTGTTCTCAGTAACCTTAAGAAGGAGTATACAAAATTTGAAAAGAATCAGGGACAATGTTTTCAAGATATTCGAACTCAGCCAGAGCTATATCATCTCAACCCAGAATTCCGAGCTACCTACATTTTTCGAACTTCAATCTCCGATTTCTCCGATTTAACGCAATTTACCTCCGCCAAATTCATAGGGGTTGTTCTCAGTAACCTTAAGAAGGAGTATGCTAAATTTGGAAAGAATCAGGAACAATATTTTCGAGATATCCGATATAGCCACAGATATATCACATTAACCTCTGCATATCCCAGATGCCTACGTTCACCGAAATTCAATCTTCCGTATCTCCGATTTAACGCAATTTACTTCCGCCAAATTCATAGGGGTTGTTCTCAGTAACCTTAAGAAGGAGTATGCTAAATTTGGAAAGAATCAGGAACAATATTTTCGAGATATCCGATATAGCCACAGATATATCACATTAACCTCTGCATATCCCAGATGCCTACGTTCACCGAAATTCAATCTTCCGTATCTCCGATTTCACGCAATTTACTTCCGCCAAATTCATAGGGGTTGTTCTCAGTAACCTTAAGTAGGAGTATGCTAAGTTTGGAAAGAATCAGGGACAATGTTTTCGAGGTATCCGAATATAACCAACGCTATATCATGTCAACCAGGAATTCCGAGCTACCTACATTTTTCGAAATTCAATCTCCGATTTCTCTGATTTAACGCAATTTACCTCCGCCAAATTCATAGGGGTTGTTCTCAGTAACGTTAAGAAGGAGTATGCTAAATTTGGAAAGAATCAGGGACAATGTTTTGGAGATATTCGATCTCAGCCAGAGCTATATCCTCTCAACCCAGAATTCCGAGCTACCTACATTTTTCGAACTTCAATCTCCGATTTCTCCGATTTAACGCAATTTACCTCCGCCAAATTAATAGAGGTTGTTCTCAGTAACCTTAAGAAGGAGTATGCTAAATTTGGAAAGAATCAGGGACAATGTTTTGGAGATATCCGATATGGCCACAGATATGTCACATTAACCTCTGCACATCCCATATGCCATCGTTCACCGAAATTCAATCACCCGTATCTCCGTTTTAACGCAATTTACCTCCGCCAAATTCATAGGGGTTGTCCTCAGTAACGTTAAGAAGGAGTATGCTGAATTTGGAAAGAATCAGGAACAACGTTTTCGAGATATCCGACATAGCCACAGATATATCACATTAACCTCAGCATATCCCATATGCCTACGTTCACCGAAATTCAGTCACCCGTATCTCCGATTTAACGCCATTTACCTCCGCCAAATTCATAGGGGTTGTTCTCAGTAACCTTAAGAAGAAGTATACAAAGTTTGAAAAGAATCAGGGACAAGGTTTTCGAGATATCCGAATATATCCACAGATATATCACATTAACCTTTGGATATCCCAGATGCCTACGTTCACCGAAATTCAATCTTCCGTATCTCCGATTTAACGCAATTTACTTCCGCCAAATTCATAGGGGTTGTTCTGCGTAACCTTAAGAAGGAGTATGCAAAGTTAGGAAAGAATCAGGGACAATCTTTTCGAGATATCCGATATAGCCACAGATATATCACATTAACCTCTGGATATCCCAGATGCCTACGTTCACCGAAATTCAATCTTCCGTATCTACGATTTCACGCAATTTACTTCCGCCAAATTCATAGGGGTTGTTCTCAGTAACCTTAAGAAGGAGTATGCAAAGTTAGGAAAGAATCAGGGACAATGTTTTCGAGATATCCGAATATAACCAACGCTATATCATGTCAACCAGAAATTCCAAGCTACCTACATTTTTCGAACTTCAATCTCCGATTTCTCCGATTTAACGCAATTTACCTCCGCCAAATTCATAGGCGTTGTTCTCAGTAACGTTAAGAAGGAGTATGCTGAATTTGGAAAGAATCAGGAACAATGTTTTCGAGATATCTGATATAGCCACAGATATATCACAATAACCTCTGCACATCCCTTATGCCAACGTTCACCAAAATTCAATCACCCGTATCTCCGATTTAACGCAATTTACCTCCGCCAAATTCATAGAGGTTGTTCTCAGTAACCTTAAGAAGGAGTATACAAAGTTTGAAAAGAATCAGGGACAATGTTTTCGAGATATCCGAATAAAGCAACAGATATATCACATTAACCTCTGCATATCCCAGATGCCTACGTTCACCGAAATTCAATCTTCCGTATCTCCGATTTAACGCAATTTACCTCCGCCAAATTCATAGAGGCTGTTCTCAGTAACGTTAAGAAGGAGTATACAAAGTTTGAAAAGAATCAGGGACAATGTTTTCGAGATATTCGAACTCAGCCAGAGCTATATCATCTCAACCCAGAATTCCGAGTTACCTACATTTTTCGAACTTCGCTCTCCGATTTCTCGGATTTAACGCAATTTACCTCCGCCAAATTAATAGAGGTTGTTCTCAGTAACCTTAAGAAGGAGTATGCTAAATTTGGAAAGAATCAGGGACAATGTTTTCGAGATATCCGATATAGCCACAGATATATCATGTCAACCAGGAATTCCGAGCTACCTACATTTTTCGAACTTCAATCTCCGATTTCTCCGATTTAACGCAATTTACCTCCGCCAAATTAATAGAGGTTGTTCTCAGTAACCTTAAGAAGGAGTATGCTAAATTTGGAAAGAATCAGGGACAATGTTATCGAGATATCCGATATAGCCACAGATATATCACATTAACCTCTGCACATCCCATATGCCAACGTTCACCGATATTCAATCACCCGTATCTCCGATTTAACGCAACTTACCTCCGCCAAATTCATAGGGGTTGTTCTCAGTAACCTTAAGAAGGAGTATACAAAATTTGAAAAGAATCAGGGACAATGTTTTCGAGATATTCGAACTCAGCCAGAGCTATATCATCTCAACCCAGAATTCCGAGCTACCTACATTTTTCGAACTTCAATCTCCGATTTCTCCGATTTAACGCAATTTACCTCCGCCAAATTAATAGAGGTTGTTCTCCGTACCCTTAAGAAGGAGTATGCTAAATTTGGAAAGAATCAGGGACAATGTTTTCGAGATATCCGATATAGCCACAGATATATCACATTAACCTCTGCACATCCCATATGCCAACGTTCACCGAAATTCAATCACCCGTATCTCCGATTTAACGCAATTTACCTCCGCCAAATTCATAGGGGTTGTTCTCAGTAACCTTAAGAAGGAGTATACAAAATTTGAAAAGAATCAGGGACAATATTTTCGAGATATTCGATCTCAGCCAGAGCTATATCATCTCAACCTAGAATTCCGAGCTACCTAAATTTTTCGAACTTCAATCTCCGATTTCTCCGATTTAACGCAATTTACCTCCGCCAAATTCATAGAGGTTGTTCTCAGTAACCTTAAGAAGGAGTATACAAAATTTGAAAAGAATCAGGGACAATGCTTTCGAGATATTCGAACTCAGCCAGAGCTATATCATCTCAACCCAGAATTCCGAGCTACCTACATTTTTCGAACTTCAATCTCCGATTTCTCCGATTTAACGCAATTTACCTCCGCCAAATTCATAGGGGTTGTTCTCAGTAACGTTAAGAAGGAGTATGCTAAATTTGGAAAGAATCAGGGACAATGTTTTGGAGATATTCGATCTCAGCCAGAGCTATATCCTCTCAACCCAGAATTCCGAGCTACCTACATTTTTCGAACTTCAATCTCCGATTTCTCCGATTTAACGCAATTTACCTCCGCCAAATTAATAGAGGTTGTTCTCAGTAACCTTAAGAAGGAGTATGCTAAATTTGGAAAGAATCAGGGACAATGTTTTGGAGATATCCGATATGGCCACAGATATGTCACATTAACCTCTGCACATCCCATATGCCATCGTTCACCGAAATTCAATCACCCGTATCTCCGATTTAACGCAATTTACCTCCGCCAAATTCATAGGGGTTGTCCTCAGTAACGTTAAGAAGGAGTATGCTGAATTTGGAAAGAATCAGGAACAACGTTTTCGAGATATCCGACATAGCCACAGATATATCACATTAACCTCAGCATATCCCATATGCCTACGTTCACCGAAATTCAGTCACCCGTATCTCCGATTTAACGCCATTTACCTCCGCCAAATTCATAGGGGTTGTTCTCAGTAACCTTAAGAAGAAGTATACAAAGTTTGAAAAGAATCAGGGACAATGTTTTCGAGATATCCGAATATATCCACAGATATATCACATTAACCTTTGGATATCCCAGATGCCTACGTTCACCGAAATTCAATCTTCCGTATCTCCGATTTAACGCAATTTACTTCCGCCAAATTCATAGGGGTTGTTCTGCGTAACCTTAAGAAGGAGTATGCAAAGTTAGGAAAGAATCAGGGACAATCTTTTCGAGATATCCGATATAGCCACAGATATATCACATTAACCTCTGGATATCTCAGATGCCTACGTTCACCGAAATTCAATCTTCCGTATCTACGATTTCACGCAATTTACTTCCGCCAAATTCATAGGGGTTGTTCTCAGTAACCTTAAGAAGGAGTATGCAAAGTTAGGAAAGAATCAGGGACAATGTTTTCGAGATATCCGAATATAACCAACGCTATATCATGTCAACCAGAAATTCCAAGCTACCTACATTTTTCGAACTTCAATCTCCGATTTCTCCGATTTAACGCAATTTACCTCCGCCAAATTCATAGGCGTTGTTCTCAGTAACGTTAAGAAGGAGTATGCTGAATTTGGAAAGAATCAGGAACAATGTTTTCGAGATATCTGATATAGCCACAGATATATCACAATAACCTCTGCACATCCCTTATGCCAACGTTCACCAAAATTCAATCACCCGTATCTCCGATTTAACGCAATTTACCTCCGCCAAATTCATAGAGGTTGTTCTCAGTAACCTTAAGAAGGAGTATACAAAGTTTGAAAAGAATCAGGGACAATGTTTTCGAGATATCCGAATAAAGCAACAGATATATCACATTAACCTCTGCATATCCCAGATGCCTACGTTCACCGAAATTCAATCTTCCGTATCTCCGATTTAACGCAATTTACCTCCGCCAAATTCATAGAGGCTGTTCTCAGTAACGTTAAGAAGGAGTATACAAAGTTTGAAAAGAATCAGGGACAATGTTTTCGAGATATTCGAACTCAGCCAGAGCTATATCATCTCAACCCAGAATTCCGAGTTACCTACATTTTTCGAACTTCGCTCTCCGATTTCTCGGATTTAACGCAATTTACCTCCGCCAAATTAATAGAGGTTGTTCTCAGTAACCTTAAGAAGGAGTATGCTAAATTTGGAAAGAATCAGGGACAATGTTTTCGAGATATCCGATATAGCCACAGATATATCATGTCAACCAGGAATTCCGAGCTACCTACATTTTTCGAACTTCAATCTCCGATTTCTCCGATTTAACGCAATTTACCTCCGCCAAATTAATAGAGGTTGTTCTCAGTAACCTTAAGAAGGAGTATGCTAAATTTGGAAAGAATCAGGGACAATGTTATCGAGATATCCGATATAGCCACAGATATATCACATTAACCTCTGCACATCCCATATGCCAACGTTCACCGATATTCAATCACCCGTATCTCCGATTTAACGCAACTTACCTCCGCCAAATTCATAGGGGTTGTTCTCAGTAACCTTAAGAAGGAGTATACAAAATTTGAAAAGAATCAGGGACAATGTTTTCGAGATATTCGAACTCAGCCAGAGCTATATCATCTCAACCCAGAATTCCGAGCTACCTACATTTTTCGAACTTCAATCTCCGATTTCTCCGATTTAACGCAATTTACCTCCGCCAAATTAATAGAGGTTGTTCTCCGTACCCTTAAGAAGGAGTATGCTAAATTTGGAAAGAATCAGGGACAATGTTTTCGAGATATCCGATATAGCCACAGATATATCACATTAACCTCTGCACATCCCATATGCCAACGTTCACCGAAATTCAATCACCCGTATCTCCGATTTAACGCAATTTACCTCCGCCAAATTCATAGGGGTTGTTCTCAGTAACCTTAAGAAGGAGTATACAAAATTTGAAAAGAATCAGGGACAATATTTTCGAGATATTCGATCTCAGCCAGAGCTATATCATCTCAACCTAGAATTCCGAGCTACCTAAATTTTTCGAACTTCAATCTCCGATTTCTCCGATTTAACGCAATTTACCTCCGCCAAATTCATAGAGGTTGTTCTCAGTAACCTTACGAAGGAGTATACAAAATTTGAAAAGAATCAGGGACAATGCTTTCGAGATATTCGAACTCAGCCAGAGCTATATCATCTCAACCCAGAATTCCGAGCTACCTACATTTTTCGAACTTCAATCTCCGATTTCTCCGATTTAACGCAATTTACCTCCGCCAAATTCATAGGGGTTGTTCTCAGTAACCTTAAGAAGGAGTATGCTAAATTTGGAAAGAATCAGGAACAATGTTTTCGAGATATCCGATATAGCCACAGATATATCACATTAACCTCTGCATATCCCAGATGCCTACGTTCACCGAAATTCAATCTTCCGTATCTCCGATTTAACGCAATTTACTTCCGCCAAATTCATAGGGGTTGTTCTCAGTAACCTTAAGAAGGAGTATGCTAAATTTGGAAAGAATCAGGGACAATGTTATCGAGATATCCGATATAGCCACAGATATATCACATTAACCTCTGCACATCCCATATGCCAACGTTCACCGATATTCAATCACCCGTATCTCCGATTTAACGCAACTTACCTCCGCCAAATTCATAGGGGTTGTTCTCAGTAACCTTAAGAAGGAGTATACAAAATTTGAAAAGAATCAGGGACAATGTTTTCGAGATATTCGAACTCAGCCAGAGCTATATCATCTCAACCCAGAATTCCGAGCTACCTACATTTTTCGAACTTCAATCTCCGATTTCTCCGATTTAACGCAATTTACCTCCGCCAAATTAATAGAGGTTGTTCTCAGTACCCTTATGAAGGAGTATGCTAAATTTGGAAAGAATCAGGGACAATGTTTTCGAGATATCCGATATAGCCACAGATATATCACATTAACCTCTGCACATCCCATATGCCAACGTTCACCGAAATTCAATCACCCGTATCTCCGATTTAACGCAATTTACCTCCGCCAAATTCATAGGGGTTGTTCTCAGTAACCTTAAGAAGGAGTATACAAAATTTGAAAAGAATCAGGGACAATATTTTCGAGATATTCGATCTCAGCCAGAGCTATATCATCTCAACCTAGAATTCCAAGCTACCTACATTTTTCGAACTTCAATCTCCGATCTCTCCGATTTAACGCAATTTACCTCCGCCAAATTCATAGAGGTTGTTCTCAGTAACCTTAAGAAGGAGTATACAAAATTTGAAAAGAATCAGGGACAATGTTTTCGAGATATTCGAACTCAGCCAGAGCTATATCATCTCAACCCAGAATTCCGAGCTACCTACATTTTTCGAACTTCAATCTCCGATTTCTCCGATTTAACGCAATTTACCTCCGCCAAATTCATAGGGGTTGTTCTCAGTAACCTTAAGAAGGAGTATGCTAAATTTGGAAAGAATCAGGAACAATATTTTCGAGATATCCGATATAGCCACAGATATATCACATTAACCTCTGCATATCCCAGATGCCTACGTTCACCGAAATTCAATCTTCCGTATCTCCGATTTAACGCAATTTACTTCCGCCAAATTCATAGGGGTTGTTCTCAGTAACCTTAAGAAGGAGTATGCTAAATTTGGAAAGAATCAGGAACAATATTTTCGAGATATCCGATATAGCCACAGATATATCACATTAACCTCTGCATATCCCAGATGCCTACGTTCACCGAAATTCAATCTTCCGAATCTCCGATTTAACGCAATTTACTTCCGCCAAATTCATAGGGGTTGTTCTCAGTAACCTTAAGAAGGAGTATGCTAAATTTGGAAAGAATCAGGGACAATGTTTTCGAGATATCCGATATCGCCACAGATATATCACATTAACCTCTGGATATCCCAGATGCCTACGTTCACCGAAATTCAATCTTCCGTATCTCCGATTTAACGCAATTTACTTCCGCCAAATTCATAGGGGTTGTTCTCAGTAACCTTAAGAAGGAGTATGCAAAGTTAGGAAAGAATCAGGGACAATGTTTTCGAGATATCCGATATAGCCACAGATATATCACATTAACCTCTGGATATCCCAGATGCCTACGTTCACCGAAATTCAATCTTCCATATCTACGATTTCACGCAATTTACTTCCGCCAAATTCATAGCGGTTGTTCTCAGTAACCTTAAGAAGGAGTATGCAAAGTTAGGAAAGAATCAGGGACAATGTTTTCGAGATATCCGATATAGCCACAGATATATCACATTAACCTCTGGATATCCCAGATGCCTACGTTCACCGAAATTCAATCTTCCGTATCTCCGATTTAACGCAATTTACTTCCGCCAAATTCATAGGGGTTGTTCTCAGTAACCTTAAGAAGGAGTATGCAAAGTTAGGAAAGAATCAGGGACAATGTTTTCGAGATATCCGATATAGCCACAGATATATCACATTAACCTCTGGATATCCCAGATGCCTACGTTCACCTAAATTCAATCTTCCGTATTTCCGATTTGACGTAATTTACTTAAGCCAAATTCATAGGGGTTGTTCTCGATAACCTTAAGAAGGAGTATGCAAAGTTTGAAAAGAATCAGGGACAATGTTTTCGAGATATTCGAACTCAGCCAGAGCTATATCATCTCAACCCAGAATTCCGAGCTACCTACATTTTTCCAACTTCAATCTCCGATTTCTCCGATTTAACGCAATTTACCTCCGCCAAATTCATAGGCGTTGTTCTCAGTAACGTTAAGAAGGAGTATGCTGAATTTGGAAAGAATCAGGAACAATGTTTTCGAGATATCTGATATAGCCACAGATATATCACAATAACCTCTGCACATCCCTTATGCCAACGTTCACCAAAATTCAATCACCCGTATCTCCGATTTAACGCAATTTACCTCCGCCAAATTCATAGAGGTTGTTCTCAGTAACCTTAAGAAGGAGTATACAAAGTTTGAAAAGAATTAGGGACACAGTTTTCGAGATATCCGAATAAAGCCACAGATATATCACATTAACCTCTGCATATCCCAGATGCCTACGTTCACCGAAATTCAATCTTCCGTATCTCCGATTTAACGCAATTTACCTCCGCCAAATTCATAGGGGCTGTTCTCAGTAACGTTAAGAAGGAGTATACAAAGTTTGAAAAGAATCAGGGACAATGTTTTCGAGATATTCGAACTCAGCCAGAGCTATATCATCTCAACCCAGAATTCCGAGTTACCTACATTTTTCGAACTTCGCTCTCCGATTTCTCGGATTTAACGCAATTTACCTCCGCCAAATTAATAGAGGTTGTTCTCAGTAACCTTAAGAAGGAGTATGCTAAATTTGGAAAGAATCAGGGACAATGTTTTCGAGATATCCGATATAGCCACAGATATCACATGTCAACCAGGAATTCCGAGCTACCTACATTTTTCGAACTTCAATCTCCGATTTCTCCGATTTAACGCAATTTACCTCCGCCAAATTAATAGAGGTTGTTCGCAGTAACCTTAAGAAGGAGTATGCTAAATTTGGAAAGAATCAGGGACAATGTTATCGAGATATCCGATATAGCCACAGATATATCACATTAACCTCTGCACATCCCATATGCCAACGTTCACCGATATTCAATCACCCGTATCTCCGATTTAACGCAACTTACCTCCGCCAAATTCATAGGGGTTGTTCTCAGTAACCTTAAGAAGGAGTATACAAAATTTGAAAAGAATCAGGGACAATGTTTTCGAGATATTCGATCTCAGCCAGAGCTATTATCATCTCAACCCAGAATTCCGAGCTACCTACATTTTTCGAACTTCAATCTCCGATTTCTCCGATTTAACGCAATTTACCTCCGCCAAATTAATAGAGGTTGTTCTCAGTACCCTTAAGAAGGAGTATGCTAAATTTGGAAAGAATCAGGGACAATGTTTTCGAGATATCCGATATAGCCACAGATATATCACATTAACCTCTGCACATCCCATATGCCAACGTTCACCGAAATTCAATCACCCGTATCTCCGATTTAACGCAATTTACCTCCGCCAAATTCATAGGGGTTGTTCTCAGTAACCTTAAGAAGGAGTATACAAAATTTGAAAAGAATCAGGGACAATATTTTCGAGATATTCGATCTCAGCCAGAGCTATATCATCTCAACCTAGAATTCCGAGCTACCTACATTTTTCGAACTTCAATCTCCGATTTCTCCGATTTAACGCAATTTACCTCCGCCAAATTCATAGAGGTTGTTCTCAGTAACCTTAAGAAGGAGTGTACAAAATTTGAAAAGAATCAGGGACAATGTTTTCGAGATATTCGAACTCAGCCAGAGCTATATCATCTCAACCCAGAATTCCGAGCTACCTACATTTTTCGAACTTCAATCTCCGATTTCTCCGATTTAACGCAATTTACCTCCGCCAAATTCATAGGGGTTGTTCTCAGTAACCTTAAGAAGGAGTATGCTAAATTTGGAAAGAATCAGGAACAATGTTTTCGAGATATCCGATATAGCCACAGATATATCACATTAACCTCTGCATATCCCAGATGCCTACGTTCACCGAAATTCAATCTTCCGTATCTCCGATTTAACGCAATTTACTTCCGCCAAATTCATTATGGTTGTTCTCAGTAACCTTAAGAAGGAGTATGCTAAATTTGGAAAGAATCAGGGACAATGTTTTCGAGATATCCGATATAGCCACAGATATATCATGTCAACCAGGAATTCCGAGCTACCTACATTTTTCGAACTTCAATCTCCGATTTCTCCGATTTAACGCAATTTACCTCCGCCAAATTAATAGAGGTTGTTCTCAGTAACCTTATGAAGGAGTATGCTCAATTTGAAAAGAATCAGGGACAATGTTTTCGAGATATCCGATATAGCCACAGATATATCACATTAACCTCTGCACATCCCATATAGCCAACGTTCACCGATATTCAATCACCCGTATCTCCGATTTAACGCAATTTACCTCCGCCAAATTCATAGGGGTTGTTCTCAGTAACCTTAAGAAGGAGTATACAAAATTTGAAAAGAATCAGGGACAATGTTTTCGAGATATTCGAACTCAGCCAGAGCTATATCATCTCAACCCAGAATTCCGAGCTACCTACATTTTTCGAACTTCAATCTCCGATTTCTCCGATTTAACGCAATTTACCTCCGCCAAATTAATAGAGGTTGTTCTCAGTAACCTTAAGAAGGAGTATGCTAAATTTGGAAAGAATCAGGGACAATGTTTTCGAGATATCCGATATAGCCACAGATATATCACATTAACCTCTGCACATCCCATATGCCAACGTTCACCGAAATTCAATCACCCGTATCTCCGATTTAACGCAATTTACCTCCGCCAAATTCATAGGGGTTGTTCTCAGTAACCTTAAGAAGGAGTATACAAAATTTGAAAAGAATCAGGGACAATGTTTTCGAGATATTCGAACTCAGCCAGAGCTATATCATCTCAACCCAGAATTCCGAGCTACCTACATTTTTCGAACTTCAATCTCCGATTTCTCCGATTTAACGCAATTTACCTCCGCCAAATTCATAGGGGTTATTTTCAGTAACGTTAAGAAGGAGTATGCTAAATTAGGAAAGAATCAGAGACACAATGTTTTTGAGATTTCCGATATAGCCACAAATATGTCACATTAACCTCTGCACATCCACTATGCCAACGTTCACCGAAATTCAATCTTCCGTATCTCCGATTTAACGCAATTTACCTCCGCCAAATTCGTAGGGGTTGTTCTCAGTAACGTTAAGAAGGAGTATACTAAGTTTGAAAAGAATCAGGGACAATGTTTTCTAGATATTCGAACTCAGCCAGAGCTATATCATCTCAACCCAGAATTCCGAGTTACCTACATTTTTCGAACTTCGCTCTCCGATTTCTCGGATTTAACGCAATTTACTTCCGCCAAATTCATTATGGTTGTTCACAGTAACCTTAAGAAGGAGTATGCTAAATTTGGAAAGAATCAGGGACACTGTTTTCGAGATATCCGATATAGCCACAGATATATCACATTAACCTCTGCACATCCCATATGCCAACGTTCACCGAAATTCAATCACCCGTATCTCCGATTCAACCCAATTTACCTCCGCCAAATTCATAGGGGTTGTTCTCAGTAACCTAAAGAAGGAGTATACAAAGTTTGAAAAGAATCAGGGACAATGTTTTCGAGATATCCGAATATATCCACAGATATATCACATTAACCTCTGCATATCCCAGATGCCTACGTTCACCGAAATTCAATCTTCCGTATCTCCGATTTAACGCAATTTACCTCCGCCAAATTCATAGAGGTTGTTCTCAGTAACGTTAAGAAGGAGTATACAAAGTTTGAAAAGAATCAGGGACAATGTTTTCGAGATATTCGAACTCAGCCAGAGCTATATCACATTAACCTCTGCACATCCCATATGCCAACGTTCACCGATATTCAATCACCCGTATCTCCGATTTAACGCAATTTACCTCCGCCAAATTCATAGGGGTTGTTCTCAGTAACCTTAAGAAGGAGTATACAAAATTTGAAAAGAATCAGGGACAATGTTTTCGAGATATTCGAACTCAGCCAGAGCTATATCATCTCAACCCAGAATTCCGAGCTACCTACATTTTTCGAACTTCAATCTCCGATTTCTCCGATTTAACGCAATTTACCTCCGCCAAATTAATAGAGGTTGTTCTAAGTAACCTTAAGAAGGAGTATGCTAAATTTGGACAGAATCAGGCACAATGTTTTCGAGAGATCCGAATATATCCACGGATATATCACATTAACCTCTGCACATCCCATATGCCTACTTTCAACGAAATTCAATGTCCCGTATCTCCGATTCAACGCAATTTACCTCCGCCAAATTCATAGAGGTTGTTCTAAGTAACCTTAAGAAGGAGTATGCTAAATTTGGACAGAATCAGGCACAATGTTTTCGAGAGATCCGAATATATCCACGGATATATCACATTAACCTCTGCACATCCCATATACCAACTTTCACCAAAATTCAATCACCCGTATCTCCGATTTAACGCAATTTACCTCCGCCAAATTCATAGGGGTTGTTCTCAGTAACCTTAAGAAGGAGTAATCCCTTTATTAACTTAACAAAGTATGATATAGCCCTGGCTGAGTTCGAATATCTCGAAAACATTGTCCCTGATTCTTTTCAAATTTTGTATACTCCTTCTTAAGGTTACTGAGAACAACCCCTATGAATTTGGCGGAGGTAAATTGCGTTAAATCGGAGATACGGGTGATTGAATTTCGGTGAACGTTGGCATATGGGATGTGCCGAGGTTAATGTGATATATCTGTGGCTATATCGGATATCTCGAAAACATTGTCCCTGATTCTTACCAAATTTAGCATACTAATTCTTAAGGTTACTGAGAACAACCTCTATGAATTTGGCGGAGGTAAATTGCGTTAAATCGGAGAAATCGCAGATTGAAGTTCGAAAAATGTAGGTAGCTCGGAATTCTGGGTTGAGATGATATAGCTCTGGCTGAGTTCAATATCTCAAAAACATTGTCCCTGATTCTTTTAAAATTTTGTATACTCGTTCTTAAGGTTACTGAGAACAACCCCTATGAATTTGGCGGAGGTAGATTGCGTTAAATCGGAGATACGGGAGTTTGAATTTAGGTGAACGTTGGCATAGTGGATGTGCAGAGGTTAATGTGATATATCTGTGGCTATATCGGAAATCTCAAAAACATTGTCTCTGATTCTTTCCTAATTTAGTATACTCCTTCTTAACGTTACTGAAAATAACCCCTATGAATTTGGCGGAGGTAAATTGCGTTAAATCGGAGATTGAATTTCGAAAAATGTAGGTAGCTCGGAATTCCTGGTTGACATGATATAGCGTTGGTTATATTCGGATATCTCGAAAACGTTTGTCCCTGCTTCTTTCCAAACTTTGCATACTCCTTCTTAAGGTTACTGAAAACAACCCCTATGAATTTGGCGGAAGTAAATTGCGTTAAATCGGAGATACGGAAGATTGAATTTCGGTGAACGTAGGCATCTGGGATATCCAGAGGTTAATGTGATATATCTGTGGCTATATCGGATATCTCGAAAACATTGTTCCTGATTCTTTCCAAATTCAGCATACTCCTTCTTAAGGTTACTGAGAACAACCCCTATGAATTTGGCGGAGGTAAATTGCGTTAAATCGGAGATACGGAAGATTGAATTTCAGTGAACGTAGGCATATGGGATGTGCAGAGGTTAATGTGATATATCTGTGGCTATATTCGGATATCTCGAAAACATTGTTCCTGATTCTTTCCAAATTCAGCATACTCCTTCTTAAGGTTACTGAGAACAACCCCTATGAATTTGGCGGAGGTAAATTGCGTTAAATCGGAGATATGGAAGATTGAATTTCGTTGAAAGTAGGCATATGGGATGTGCAGAGGTTAATGTGATATATCTGTGGATATATTCGGATATCTCGAAAACATTGTCCCTGATTCTTTTCAAACTTTGTATACTCCTTCTTAAGGTTACTGACAACAGCCTCTATGAATTTGGCGGAGGTAAATTGCGTTAAATCGGAGGTACGGAAGATTGAATTTCTGTGAACGTAGGCATCTGGGGTATGCAGAGGTTAATGTGATATATCTGTGGCTTTATTCGGATATCTCGAAAACATTGTCCCTGATTCTTTTCAAACTTTGTATACTCGGCAAATCGGAGAAATCGGAATTTGAATTTCGAAAACTGTAGGTAGCTCGGAATTCCTGGTTGACATGATATAGCGTTGGCTATATTCGGATATCTCGAAAACATTGTCCCTGATTCTTTCCAAACTTTGCATACTCCTTCTTAAGGTTACTGAGAACAACCTCCATGAATTTGGCGGAGGTAAATTGCGTTAAATCGGAGAAATCGGAGATTGAAGTTCGAAAAATGTAGGTAGCTCGGAATTCTGGGTTGAGATGATATATCTCTGGCTGAGTTCGAATATCTCGAAAACATTGTCCCTGATTCTTTTCAAATTTTGTATACTCCTTCTTAAGGTATATCGGAGATACGGAAGATTGAATTTCGGTGAACGTAGGCATCTGGGATATGCAGAGGTTAATGTGATATATCTGTGGATATATTCGGATATCTCGAAAACATTGTCCCTGATTCTTTTCAAACTTTGTATACTCCTTCTTAAGGTTACTGAGAACAACCTCTATGAATTTGGCGGAGGTAAATTGCGTTAAATCGGAGAAATCGGAGATTGAAGTTCGAAAAATGTAGGTAGCTCGGAATTCTGGGTTGAGATGATATAGCTCTGGCTGAGTTCGAATATCTCGAAAACATTGTCCCTGATTCTTTTCAAATTTTGTATGCTCCTTCTTAAGGTTACTGAGAACAACCATAATGAATTTGGCGGAAGTAAATTGCGTTAAATCCGAGAAATCGGAGAGCGAAGTTCGAAAAATGTAGGTAACTCGGAATTCTGGGTTGAGATGATATAGCTCTGGCTGAGTTCGAATATCTCGAAAAAATTGTCCCTGATTCTTTTCAAACTTTGTATACTCCTTCTTAACGTTACTGAGAACAGCCCCAATGAATTTGGCGGATGTAAATTGCTTTAAATCGGAGATACGGAAGATTGAATTTCGAAAAACGTAGGCATCTGGGATATGCAGAGGTTAATGTGATATATCTGTGGCTTTATTCGGATATCTCGAAAACATTGTCCCTTATTCATTTCAAACTTTGTATACTCCTTCTTAAGGTTACTGAGAACAACCCCTATGAATTTGGCGGAGGTAGATTGCGTTAATTCGGAGATACGGGTGATTGAATTTTGGTGAACGTAGGCATCTGGGATGTGCAGAGGTTAATGTGATATATCTGTGGCTTTATTCGGATATCTCGAAAACATTGTCCCTGATTCTTTTCAAACTTTGTATACTCCTTCTTAAGGTTACTGAGAACAACCCTTATGAATTTGGCGGAGGTAAATTGCGTTAAATCGGAGATACGGGTGATTGAATTTTGGTGAACGTTGGCATATGGGATGTGCAGAGGTTAATGTGATATATCTGTGGCAATATCGGATATCTCGAAAACATTGTCTCTGATTCTTTCCTAATTTAGCATACTCCTTCTTAACGTTACAGAAAATAACCCCTATGAATTTGGCGGAGGTAAATTGCGTTAAATCGGAGATTGAATTTCGAAAAATGTAGGTTGATCGGAATTCCTGGTTGACATGATATAGCGTTGGTTATATTCGGATATCTCGAAAACATTGTCCCTGATTCTTTCCAAATTTAGCATACTCCTTCTTAAGGTTACTGAGAACAACCCCTATGAATTTGGCGGAAGTAAATTGCGTTAAATCGGAGATACGGAAGATTGAATTTCGGTGAACGTAGGCATCTGGGATATGCAGAGGTTAATGTGATATATCTGTGGCTATATCGGATATCTCGAAAACATTGTCCCTGATTCTTTCCAAATTTAGCATACTCCTTCTTAAGGTTACTGAGAACAACCCCTATGAATTTGGCGGAGGTAAATTGCGTTAAATCGGAGATACGGGACATTGAATTTCGTTGAAAGTAGGCATATGGGATGTGCAGAGGTTAATGTGATATATCTGTGGATATATTCGGTTATCTCGAAAACATTGTCCCTGATTCTTTCCAAATTTAGCATACTCCTTCTTAAGGTTACTGAGAACGACCGCTAATAATTTGGCGGAGGTAAATTGCGTTAAATCGTTGAAATCGGAGATTGAAGTTCGAAAAATGTAGGTAGCTCGGAATTCTGGGTTGAGATGATATAGCTCTGGCTGAGTTCGAATATCTCGAAAATATTGTCCCTGATTCTTTTCAAATTTCGTATACTCCTTCTTAAGGTTACTGAGAACAACCCCTATGAATTTGGCGGAGGTAAATTGCGTTAAATCGGAGATACGGGTGATTGAATATCGGTGAACGTTGGCATATGGGATGTGCAAAGGTTAATGTGATATATCTGTGGCTATATCGGATATCTCGAAAACATTGTCCCTGATTCTTTCCAAATTTAGCATACTCCTTCTTAAGGTTACTGAGAACAACCTCTATTAATTTGGCGGAGGTAAATTGCGTTAAATCGGAGAAATCGGAGATTGAAGTTCGAAAAATGTGGGTAGCTCGGAATTCCTGGTTGACATGATATATCTGTGGCTATATCGGATATCTCGAAAACATTGTCCCTGATTCTTTCCAAATTTAGCATACTCCTTCTTAAGGTTACTGAGAACAACCATAATGAATTTGGCGGAAGTAAATTGCGTTAAATCCGAGAAATCGGAGAGCGAAGTTCGAAAAATGTAGGTAGCTCGGAATTCTGGGTTGAGATGATATAGCTCTGGCTGAGTTCGAATATCTCGAAAATATTGTCCCTGATTCTTTTCAAATTTCGTATACTCCTTCTTAAGGTTACTGAGAACAACCCCTATGAATTTGGCGGAGGTAAATTGCATTAAATCGGAGATACAGGTGATTGAATTTCGGTGAACGTTGGCGTATGGGATGTGCAGAGGTTAATGTGATATATCTGTGGCTATATCGGATATCTCGAAAACATTGTCCCTGATTCTTTCCAAATTTAGCATACTCCTTCTTAAGGTTACTGAGAACAACCTCTATTAATTTGGCGGAGGTAAATTGCGTTAAATCGGAGAAATCGGAGATTGAAGTTCGAAAAATGTAGGTAGCTCGGAATTCTGGGTTGAGATGATATAGCTCTGGCTGAGTTCGAATATCTCGAAAACATTGTCCCTGATTCTTTTCAAATTTTGTATACTCCTTCTTAAGGTTACTGAGAACAACCTCTATGAATTTGGCGGAGGTAAATTGCGTTAAATCGGAGATACGGGTGATTGAATTTCGGTGAACGTTGGCATATGGGATGTGCAGAGGTTATTGTGATATATCTGTGGCTATATCGGATATCTCGAAAACATTGTCCCTGATTCTTTCCAAATTTAGCATACTCCTTCTTAAGGTTACTGAGAACAACCTCTATTAATTTGGCGGAGGTAAATTGCGTTAAATCGGAGAAATCGGAGATTGAAGTTCGAAAAATGTAGGTAGCTCGGAATTCTGGGTTGAGATGATATAGCTCTGGCTGAGTTCGAATATCTCAAAAACATTGTCCCTGATTCTTTTCAAATTTTGTATACTCCTTCTTAAGGTTACTGAGAACAACCTCTATGAATTTGGCGGAGGTAAATTGCGTTAAATCGGAGATACGGGACATTGAATTTCGTTGATAGTAGGCATCTGGGATATGCAGAGGTTAATGTGATATATCTGTGGCTATATCGGATATCTCGAAAACATTGTCCCTGATTCTTTCCAAATTTAGCATACTCCTTCTTAAGGTTACTGAGAACAACCCCTATGAATTTGGCGGAGGTAAATTGCGTTAAATCGGAGATACGGGACATTGAATTTCGTTGAAAGTAGGCATATGGGATGTGCAGAGGTTAATGTGATATATCTGTGGATATATTCGGATATCTCGAAAACATTGTCTCTGATTCTTATCAAACTTTGTATACTCCTTCTTAACGTTACTGAGAACAACCCCTATGAATTTGGAGGAGGTAAATTGCGTTAAATCGGAGAAATCGGAGATTGAAGTTCGAAAAATGTAGGTAGCTCGGAATTCTGGGTTGAGATGATATAGCTCTGGCTGAGTTCAAATATCTCGAAAACATTGTCCCTGATTCTTTTCAAATTTTGTATACTCCTTCTTAAGGTTACTGAGAACAACCCCTATGAATTTGGCGGAGGTAAATTGCGTTAAATCGGAGATACGGGTGATTGAATTTCGGTGAACGTTGGCATATGGGATGTGCAGAGGTTAATGTGATATATCTGTGGCTATATCGGATATCTCGAAAACATTGTCCCTGATTCTTTCCAAATTTAGCATACTCCTTCTTAAGGTTACTGAGAACAACCTCTATGAATTTGGCGGAGGTAAATTGCGTTAAATCGGAGAAATCGGAGATTGAAGTTCGAAAAATGTAGGTAGCTCGGAATTCTGGGTTGAGATGATATAGCTCTGGCTGAGTTCGAATATCTCGAAAACATTGTCCCTGATTCTTTTCAAACTTTGCATACTCCTTCTTAACGTTACTGAGAACAGCCCCTATGAATTTGGCGGAGGTAAATTGCGTTAAATCGGAGATACGGAAGATTGAATTTCGGTGAACGTAGGCATCTGAGATATGCAGAGGTTAATGTGATATATCTGTGGCTTAATTCGGATATCTCGAAAACATTGTCCCTGATTCTTTTCAAACTTTGTATACTCCTTCTTAACGTTACTGAGAACAACCCTTATGAATTTGGCGGAGGTAAATTGCGTTAAATCGGAGATACGGGTGATTGAATTTTGGTGAACGTTGGCATATGGGATGTGCAGAGGTTAATGTGATATATCTGTGGCTATATCGGATATCTCGAAAACATTGTCCCTGATTCTTTCCAAATTTAGCATACTCCTTCTTAAGGTTACTGAGAACAACCTCTATTAATTTGGCGGAGGTAAATTGCGTTAAATCGGAGAAATCGGAGATTGAAGTTCGAAAAATGTAGGTAGCTCGGAATTCTGGGTTGAGATGATATAGCTCTGGCTGAGTTCGAATATCTCGAAAACATTGTCCCTGATTCTTTTCAAATTTTGTATACTCCTTCTTAAGGTTACTGAGAACAACCTCTATGAATTTGGCGGAGGTAAATTGCGTTAAATCGGAGATACGGGACATTGAATTTCGTTGATAGTAGGCATCTGGGATATGCAGAGGTTAATGTGATATATCTGTGGCAATATCGGATATCTCGAAAACATTGTGCCTGATTCTGTCCAAATTTAGCATACTCCTTTTTAAGGTTACTGAGAACAACCTCTATGAATTTGGCGGAGGTAAATTGCGTTAAATCGGAGATACGGGACATTGAATTTCGTTGAAAGTAGGCATCTGGGATATGCAGAGGTTAATGTGATATATCTGTGGCTATATTCGGATATCTCGAAAACATTGTTCCTGATTCTTTCCAAATTCAGCATACTACTTATTAAGCTTACTGAGAACTACACCTATGAATTTGGCGGAAGTAAATTGCGTTAAATCCGAGAAATCGGAGAGCGAAGTTCGAAAAATGTAGGTAACTCGGAATTCTGGGTTGAGATGATATAGCTCTGGCTGAGTTCGATTATCTCGAAAACAGTGTCCCTGATTCTTTTCAAACTATGTATACTCCTTCTTAACGTTACTGAGAACAGCCCCTATGAATTTGGCGGAGGTAAATTGCGTTAAATCGCAGAAATCGGAGATTGAATTTCGAAAAATGTATGTGTACCTATGTGCTATATTCCTAATATCTGAGAAACATCTGAAACTTAAAATTGAAGGCCTTAATATGGTTCGCCTTGCCTGCCAGTCATACAGGGAGAGCCTTTGAGAACGAGGTTAATATTTTGCGTAATGACAGTATCAGTGTGATGGTGCGGTTGGGTGGGTCTTTGAAAGGGGGTAGGCCTTGAAGCGGGCGGCCGTGCGTCGGGTTGTTGCGGGTGAGTCTAGACAGCGCCCGGAATCTGTGGCTGGAATTTCTGTGGCCCATTTCACACTGGTGGTGAAGACCGCCTTTTCGATTATCTGCTGCCTTATCGGACGGATAACAGTTTTTCGATTTCCGGGTCGTCAGAAAAAATTATGAAGCTGCAATCAATCGCCGTTCACCGTCACAGTAAGTTGAATATTTCACTAATTTTGATTGCATATTGTTCCTTGAGATTGGCCCTAGCGTTGATAACGTTTCCAGGCTGATTTTGTCACTTTTCATGCCATGGAAACGATTTTGGTGGAAAGTTGTCTTTCTTGTACCTCGGGACAGTTTGGTGCTTGTACCGTGGAACACTATGGGACACGCATAATACAGTGACCCATGGTACACGCGCCAAACTGTTATATTATTTTGGTGAATAATTCTAATATAAATCATTCATTTCATGGAGCTTTTGTTGTTTTCAGATGCCGCGTTCAGCTCGCGGGGTAACCCGTGCTCCCGTTGATCAAAAGGGGATAGGGAAGGCCGTCAACGTCATTTTGGAGGAGAAATGGGGCTGATTGTTATTGCATTTATATTTTATTACACAATTTGAAAAGTTTTGAAGCTTTTTTGAATAATTTAGCCTTCCCGTTCGAACGTACAAACATGTCCCGAGGTGCAGAACAGGGTTTCCCATGGAACATGACTGGTCAGGTACCTCAGGACAAAAAATGGTTTTCGAAAAATGCATTTTAAAAATATTTAGAGTGTTCTGAAAAATCTGAAATAAATCATGGAGCTTCAGTATTAGATAATATTACAAGAAAAGCAATCAGGGTTTCAAATTTTCTACCCAAGACTTCGCTGGAATCAAAAATCCAAAATCCTCCCAAGGTACACGACCTACTCCTAAAATTTAACTGCTCTCTTTTTATTTTGCTAGACACAACTACTTCATTATCTTGTACATGAATGTTCCACAACTGGAGACGAGAGTTAAGACCTCACTGACGATATTGGTAGAGCTCTTAGAACCTTGAGTACCTATGTAATGTGGCGCAGAACGGCACTTCGTTCATATAGGAATGCGATCACTGCAAGAAGAACAAGATGAAAAACATGCATTTATTTGAACAACATTAGGTAGGTTATCAATACAGAACATTCATGAATATAGACAATGGGCTATGCCCGTCTGCCAGAGATCGCGCCTATCTACTTGCTGTTAGGTTAATACTATATTTTTGTTTGCTGATCGCTACGATCTCAAACTGTTTTCGCTACATCCATACATTTACCTGGTGTTTTCACGGGCCAGGTCTGGCCCGTATTTCAATGGCGTAAACCGCTTTCTCTGTGTGTCATTACACGAGGACTGAACCTCCATGGAGCCTCCCTCGACATCCCGTTAAGACGATATATCTCTCCGAATAAAAGGGGCCGACCCTCCAGGGTACTGGAAGGAGGTGCGAAATTGGAGATCCACAGATCGTCCCTTCGTTAACCCGAACCACGTTATAATATCTTCTTTCCCTTGGGCTACGGGCCCTGCCGAGGCCCAAATTTGGGTTATTGTTAGTCAACAAAATAAAAATATTTCTTACTCTGAACCACTACCTATATTTGAATGCCGAAAAAATACTGCAGACTGTAGAGCAACGAGCATTTAGATTTGTGTTGACCCTAAAACACTGAGCAGTTTCAGTGAGAAAAACCGCTGCAAATCCCTGCGCAACGGTTTATTATTTTGTACAGAATACCCTTCTGTTACAGATCACAGCTCTCTGTATACATAACCCGTCTATATAATATAATATGTACCAGTCTATACCTACTATTATGTGAATCGCAGACCCTCCGTAGGTTAGTATCTAACCCCGTACTCGTTACTAGGTACCTTACCTAAATCACGAGTTAAATGTTGCTAAAATAATTCTGTCGATTACAAACAGTAACTAAAATGGCGAAAAGAAACGCAAATAATGAAGTTCTGAAGGAAAATTGTTGATGTGGAGTGAAATCGATGCCCCTTCTGCGTAGATCACTGTTTTCTGTGGTCAATGCCTACCTTCGTGGTCAAGTATAATGCACCGTTGTGTAATAACTTGCCCATCAATAATACTTCAATGGTTGTTCAAGTTGCAAAAGTACCGATCAAAAAAATCCAGCCCCTTCTTGGTAGATGACCGTTGTGTAATAATTTACCGTTGTGTAATAATGTACCGTTGTGTAATAATTTGTCGTTGTGTAATAATTTACCATTGTGTAATAATTTACCCATCAATAATACTTCAACGTTTGTTCAAGTTTCACAACTACCTACCAACAAAATCCAATAGCCCATCACTTATCAAATGAAATAATATCGCAGAACAACCAACTCGACTTCATACAGCCATCCTTGATTATAATCAGGTGCTCCCTAGCGATGATATCCGGGCCGGATTAATACCGTTTGATTCACGATCGTGTTGACGAAGCTTTTTGGTGCACACGAACGACTGGACCTATAATGCTCTGGGTGGTCTCAAAACATTTTTTAGCTCAAGACAAATGTAATAACGTAAAAAAAACCATACCCTTCTATCAAAAGTTTTCGAGATACGGCGTTCTGAAAATTTCAACCCCTATTTTGGACCCCTTGAAGATGACTGACAGTAACGTCGAGCTTCGAGGACCAACTAGACCCCAAACGGAACCTATAACCCGAATTTCATCAATTTTGTTTCATGGTAGGTAACTAAGAAAAGTGGCCAGTACGGATACGGCGTACGGCGAACAGACAGAAGTATGTTTATTGCAGTTTCGGATTCTACGAACCTTGAAACGTAGGTAAACTATCAAATTTTGAGGGGGGGGGGGGGGGTTGAATTTTTTTTTTCATGCTCGATTCCAATGGTTCATTATTGAAAATAATAAACCAAAAAACGCTGCAAATCCCTGCACAACGGTTTATTATTTTGTATAGAATACCATTCTGTTACAGATCACAGCTCTATGTATAGATAACCCGTCTATATAATATAATATGTACTATTCTATGCATATTATGTAGATCGCAGCCCCTCCGTAGGTTAGTGCCTAACCCCGTACTCGTTACTAGGTACCTACCTAAATCACGAGTTAAATGTTGCTAAAATAATTCTGCCGATGACAAACAGTACCTAACAAAAAGAAACACACATAATGAAGTTCTGAAAAGAAATTGTTGATGAGGAGTGAAAAAAGTTGCAAACGTACCTACCAACAAACTCCAGCCCCTTCTCCGTAGATGGTATAATGAACCGTTGTGTAATAATTTACCGTTGAGTAATGATTTACCGTAGTAATACCTAATTTACCCATCAATAATACTTCAACGTTTGTTCAAGTTTCACTACCTACCAAAAAACTCCAAAAGAGCCATCATTTTTCAAATTAAATAATATCACAGAACAACCAACTCGACTTCATACTCCGCCAATATAATCAGGTGATCCCTACCAATGATTGGCCGTATTCACAAATTCCTATTGTGGGCGCGTCTCTGGTTACGAGATTTGGTTTGAATTGTATACAATTTCATTCACACTGGAGTCGAAAATGCCTGTCGGTGCAAACTTCGGGGCCTTACTGTGAACGAACGGCTGGACGTACGATGCTCCGGATGGTCTTAAAAAACTCGCAAGTTCAAGAAATATTTAAAACCGTAAAAATATTTACGTAAAAAAATGGTATAGGCGTTTTGAAAATTTCAACCCCTATTTTGAACCCCTTAGAGATGACTCACAGTAACGTCGAGCTTCGAGGACCAACTAGACGCCGAACGGAACCTATAACCCGAATTTCATCAATTTTTTTTCATGGTAACTAAGAAAAGTGGCCCGTACGGCGTACGGCGTACGGCGTACGGCGGACAGACAGAAATATTTTTATTGCAGTTTTGGATTCTACATACCTTGAAACGTAAACCATCAAATTTTGAGGGGGGGTAAGAATTTTTTTTTTCATGCTCGATTCCAATGGTTCATTATTGAAAATAATAAACCAAAACTAGCAAAACACCCGTTGTTAAGTACTAAATACAAACAACGGGCTCTAGAGTAGTTGGCATCGAAGGTGAGGCATGAAAAAATCTCAATTTTTAATGGCAGTTTCACTGATTTCTAATATCGATTAGTCTGACGATAATCTCATCACTATCCTGGAACCCTCGTGAAATCTTCAAATCCGCTTCTAACAAAGCATCACCCCCCACCCCATTCTCGAGATTGAAGGCACATTTTCACGATCTTGTTATGAATCACATGGGACTAGAAACATGAGGGCAAACACCTATCAAACGTTCGCTTATTCTGACGATGAAATCACGAACGTCGAATAAATACTGACTGGTGTGTCCCGCAAAAGTCGTTTTAGTATGTTAGTGAATAGGTACCTAGTAACGTACATCAGTAGGAGCGTAACGGTAGAACGCCCTCTACCACCATTAATGTACGAGTAACTCATTACCACCATTATTAATGTACGAGTAACTCGTAACTTCATTACCTACTGCTTGCAGTAAGTCATTATAATACGTATAACACTAGGTAGTACATTATTGTGATAGACATTCTCATGATTCATTTAAGCACTTTGTATAATATAATATGAGATTATTTCCACAAGTACAAGAGTGTACTGCATCTAAACCTATTTGAACCATGCTTAGCAATGTCCTGATTTCTGGAGATTTGAGATAACTATTTGAAAGTCTGTCCGAGATCAGTATCGTAACATGCGAGATTGAAATTTCGATACCTTATATCTTAGGTTACTTGTACCTGAAATAACGCTATGGGATATCAAATCAACCTTGTTATATGGAATAAAATTGACAACTGGAACCTGAGTTTGATAAATAAATTGATACATTTCGATTGAATCTCCAAACTTGTGCTTAAGCAGGCCCAATACCACCCACTATACTATTATACTACCCCCACTATATACTGTTATGGTATATTCGTCTTCGCGACATTATGTTCACTGTTCAGGAGCATTGTTGTAGCAGTGTCGGAGCTTTGAAGCCCCTTTGAAGCCCTTCACCCCTAGTCTTACCTAATAACTTACGACTTTGTTAGTCCTATCACGATTGAGCTCCTACGAATATGGGACAACAGAGATCTCTCAGGTGCCTCCTGCTCGTATATACCTACAGAGATATTTCCCATGTGAGATGCAGAAGACGTTCGCGGTAGAGGGGGAAAACGAATAAGGCAGGTTCCAGCGGGTAGGTGGCGGAATCGTGGAATTCAATAAGGCGGCTAAGTATTGTATACGTGGATATACACATCGCAAAAAGGCTAAGTATTGTATACGTGGATATATACCTCGCAAAAAGGGGTCCACCCACACGACCCCTCCTATATTTAAACCTCGTTGGTTGGGTAAGGTATTCTCACCTTTTTGTGAAATAAAAAGCCTTTGCAGTAACGCGATAAAAGCACACGTGGACGGAATATATTTTCACACTGGATTACAGGGAGCACTGTCTCCTTCAACTCACACAATATGCGCGTAGGGAAATGGGAAGGCTACCCCTAAGTGGACAGTATTCAATAGGGAAGCTGCCTAACTTGGGTTGACCACAAGATATTTTAGCTTATTAATTTCATAAATCATACATCGCACTGCCTAATATAACATTTTATTCGAAGCAATAAAAATCTTCTTGGAGGAGAAAGTGGACGAGCAGAATCATTGAATATTACAGTCACAAATGCCCAACTCAAATTGCTCGAATTCCTCATTACCTCAACCTTCTGTCCAGTTCCCAGGTTCCGCTCAAAATTAAAAGCTCTGAGCCTCCTTAGTTTGAATTGATCGAAGTGTCTAGACCTACAGCGTTGATTCCTGTAAAAATATCCAGTACACATGGAAGAAAAAAGCTGCAAAGTCCTTGTCACATGGGTTTATTATTCTATTGGACATACCTACAGGAATTTTGGCTGTTCATTTATTGTTTCTTTCATGTGAAATAAACCCCACCAACTCCACCAATTTTTGCCCACAAAACAAAAATTAGGTACGTTCCTTTTTTTTTCAAATTCTCTTTGATCATTGGTAGTGCCATTTAATCGTATTGATCCTCGTGTTGATACTTTTTCCAGTGTTATTATACAAACTGATGGTCATTTCACACGATTTCACAGGTTTTTGACTCATTAAAAAAATCAATTTTGGGAGCTGAATATTTGGTAGAACCTCAATTTTCCACACTTTGGTCAAAATCGACTTCATATTCGGTCCCCTCGTCCCCAAAAACATGGAAAACGATATCTCAAAAGCTCATGTTACTAACATGTTACTAAAACACGAGGAGTACCTATTTTTATACCAATTTTCACTCATAGCACCCCTGGGTGTATTCCGATCGGGCTGCAAAGTTTCGGGACACAATTAGGGCCCAAATGGAGCATGTGTGCGAAAGAAAGAAATTTTTAGACTGAAAATGAAGCCGGTGTGGTGATACGGCGGACGGACATTGCATTTTGGTTTATTATTCTGTGAATAATACACCTATGTAATCGCTCAGCAAAAAATTTTTATCACACCCCCTCAAAATTTTTTCTTTTACGTTTCAAGGTGCGTAGATTCGAAAAATGCAATATCCGTCCGCCGTACGCCGTATCACGTGTAGGTACGGCTTCATTTTCGGCCTAGTGTGTCCCGAAACTTTGCAGCTGTAAGTGTGTAAATGTGTATAAAAATAGGTACTTTTTGTGTTTTAGTAACATGCTAGTAGCAGGGGTTTTGAGGTATCGTTTTCCATGTTTTTGGGACTAGAAGACCGAATATTAAGTCGATTTTGTTCAGAGTGGAAAATTGAGGTTCTAAGGAAGTTTCAGCCTTAAATGTACGTTAAATTTTGGTCTAAAATCGTCGTTTTTCCGCACACGGTTCGGGTCCCCATTCGGGAACACATTTGGGCCGTAGTTGTGCTGCGAAACACAGCAGCCCGATCGGTATACACCCAGGGGTGTTATGGGAGAAAAATGGGTGTAAAAATAGGGGTTTTCGTGAGATTTTTGAGGTTTTGGTGAACATGAGCTTGTGAGGTAACGTTTTCCATGTTTTTTAGGGCGAGAAGACCTAATATTTGGTTGATTTTGACCGAAGAGTGAAGAATTGAGGTTGTAACGAAGGTTAAGCTCCCGAAATTCATTTTTTATTAGTCAAAAACATGGGAAATTGTCTGAAATCACCTTACATTTGTATAATAACACTAGAAGTAGTATCAACAGGTGAATTAAGACACCTTTTTTATCCACCAGGTTTTTTTATCATTGATAAAAAATATTCTGTTGAAAGGAAAAGCGGAGCCTAATTCGTGTTATGGGGACCAAAACTGGTGGAACCCATCAAAAATAGCCATTTCACTAATTGCACATGAATGAAGCAATAAATGAACAGCCAAAATTTTTGTACGTATGTCCAGTAGAATAATAAACCCATCTGACAAGGACTTTGCAGCGTTTTTGGAATCTAAACACCTTGAAACGGAAAAGAAAAAAGTTTGAGGGGGTGTTATCAAAAATTTTTGCTGAGCGATTACATAGGTGTATTATTCAGAGAGTAATAAACCAAAAGTAGTGTGGAAAAAGTGGGTAGTACGAATAGTGAATGATAACTGGAGGACCACCTCAACCAAGTTTGAGGAAAACAACAAACCCTTAATACTACTGTGGGAATTGTGGGTGCTCAACAAAAAGACTGGATTAGAATTGATGAAATAATATATCAACGTATAAGAAGTTTATTACTAAATAATGTTAAAGGTGCTTAGGAGATGGTTCTTTGGTGAATAACTTGCGTCCTAAAGTGGCCACTTACAAACTAATGATAGAATAGAGTTTGATTGTAGGAATGACTATATTGAGTGCTAATGACACAATAATGACACGATAACAGCTATATGTTTATGTCGAACATTTGAGTTGGTCTGGGGTGGGTGGAAACGCTATTATGTATACATAATTAAGTTGAACGAATAATCCAGTTCTCTCCAACTGGACTCGATTGATTTAAAATCGAACTCGTTCACGCTTGTAGATACTTTCATCGTACACAGCTTCAAAGCTTTTTTAGTCATTTACATCAGCTCAATAGGTAAATTTATACCCTCACTGCTTCACGAAAGCAGGATCTTTCGGGACCACCGTCAAAAAAGAAAAAAACTCTCTCAGATCTGCGAATCGTAGACTAGAATAATATTTCTTTTCAAGTTATATTTTTGTTATTTTCTGGTATGGTACATTCAAAAGAGGACCATTTCCAGCTCAATACATACCATCAATCAAAATCGGCCAAAGAACACTTTTCGTGAAAATTTTTGATTTTACTCATTCAAATAAACTGCAGTACGAATGTTCCTACCCGACGAATTTCAACTATGTTCATAGGTCATTGGAAAGCTCGGCTCAAACCTGAAGAATAGAAAAAAAGTTTAAATCGTCCATTAGTTTACGGTTTAATGCCAAAAGTTCACTAGAAATCTGTGTATTTTTCAAGAAATCGTGCACAAGAGTTGGGGACGCACAACTTGGTGTTTATAAGGGAATTCCGGGGTGGTAATAACAGTGAGTCACAGTTGTTAGGAGCGTGTTGATCTTGAATAAAACAAATAATATTATCTACTGCCTTTTTTTAACAAAAAAGGTTTTACAGGTAAACTCCTTACAAGTGTTGCTGCCCCTTGCAGCCCGTAAAGTCCGGATCCGTCTTGGCATCGACTCAATTACCGACGCAACTTCTTCTTCGATTATTGCCTCCCATTCTTGAAGCAAACATCCGGCAAAATTTTGATAAATATTCTATTCAGTTCAAACTTTGTTAAAATGATTAGGTACCAAAGTTATTGATCGAATTACGGGAAAAAGACTGTTTACTTACCTTCGAAGTTCGGCAATATTTTCTGGTCCTCTCTCCCTGCTTTTTGGCACATCCCAGATGTGCTCGATTGGATTCATATCCGGGCTTCGAGGTGGCCATCTGGCCAATTTTGATTGATGGTTTGTATTGAGCTGGAAATGGTTCTAAACTTTTCCTTTGAATGTATATTTTCCGAAAACAGCAAGATAATGGTAAATTGAAAAGAAATATTTTTGTATCCCATGATTCGCAGATTTGAGACGGTATTTTCTCGACGGTGATCCTTTAATTTTGTGCAGCAGTTTAGAAGCTTTGATTTTGCCTATACAATTCCTAGCCATTTTTGAACTGTGATTTGATGAGCATTTATGCAGATGTTCCTAGGTATCTACATAATATATTTTCAGTACTTTTGACTTTAATATTGCGAAGTCCCAACTCGGTGAATAACTTCAATCGGAATCGGGCGACTCAGAAATATTTAATTCGAGGTATTCGACGAGACGGTTCCGTTTAGTCAGTCGAGTAGTACGATCAAGTTGAGGATGCATTAAGAGATTTATGTAATCAACTTCGTAACCATAAATTCAAGAACAAACAAGTGATGAAACTAACTCTCTAACTTTCCAGAACTTTAATGCGAAATGTAACATCGTTTGAAAAATTCCGAGATTAACAGGGAGGTAGCTTGGATGATCTATAAGGATTTATTTTATTTTAAAGCTCGATAGTCCAGCATAACCCGGCCCTCTCGTCCGCCGGAACTAATTTGATGGGAAATGGAGGTAAAGAGAAAATATCGATCATTGGACAATTAATTGGGGGCTGATAAAGTACGGGGCTCCCGCTATTTACCAGAGTGTGAATTGTGAGGGGACTAAAGGGTCCTGTCACTGATTGATGGACTTGCACTGTTCTGCTCCCACGCCCGCCGTCACTAAGCTCCCTCTGGTGCTTGACTCATCTCCAGAAATCATTTTAAAGAAACAGCTTCGCTCCAGTTTCGGTTGCGTGATTTCTTCTTCCCTCGTACCTAGGTGATTCTTGCGATCAGTAGTGTAGCACTACAGGCAGTACTGCGACAGAATTGATCCCACTTATTCATTTTTTGGGATTTAGAATGGAAGCGTTTCCGAAACTCAGAATTCCTGAACCCTATTGGGAGAAAGCGTCGTTATACGAACGGTAATGTTTGGAAGATTTCCGTCGGAGTTTCATCATTGGAACTAACAAGCTCATTACGATGTATGATATCCGTAACCTCCGAAAAGATACGTGTGGCAAGTATTACGGGCTCTGAAGGAAAGACGCACATAAAATCAAATTGGTTAACAAATATACTACCTACGAAAAAAAGTTGACCTAGGAGTACAAGAATATTTTTTTTTTTCTTGCCAAAAGTTATCACACTTTCTTGGTAAAAGTAGGAGCAGTATGGAAGGAGGAATAGTTAAAAATTATGAGCGGCATCTGTCAGACCTACTCAATGGACAATTTCCGTGAGTAGGTTTTTTTTCGTGTTTTATTTTTGATCTCAGAATCGGATTTAGCTATTATATATACGAGTATATAGGGACCAAGAACGAGCCTCCGTCCTGGGGTTCCCCGGCTGGACCTGGTGCGTTGACGGGCAAAAAAACCAGTCATGCAGCATGACTTAATGAGCGAATTTTCAAAGAAATATTCGAATTAATGGCTATGGTTTTGAATACAGGAAAACTTCGGTCTAAAATTTGGTTTTCTATGTATATTCTCTTCGTATTTATTTTAATTTGTACGTTTTGTCCATCCTGATTCTACCGTTTGTTTATTACGTAATTGTACTAAGTGCTTATTTATTTGATCGCTGTGGGTTCATATTAGGTAGGATAGGGTAGTTAGGACTTTTGACTTACCTACTCAAGAGAGTGCAGTAGGTAAAGGAGTTGTTATAGAAAATCATGAGTGCTTCAAGTGCAGGTTGTTTTTCATGCAGGCTCAATCTTGAAATAAACTATGAAGGAAGGATGTGGTTTCTGGAAGGATCACTTGGAAAAACATGTGGGTGCTACGTTGAAATATTGTTCTATTCTAGTATTCAACATTGAGTGGACCTGAAACTGCTTGAGAATTATTGGAATCGAAAGTTGCCTGTACGGATACATCGCAACTTTCCATTCCACGTTATGGTTCACGATGTAAACAGGACCAATGGTGCAGTATAATTCGGATCGGTACCTAAGCACCTCTCATGTGATTTCCATATCTGACCACTCTAAGGGGGTGGGGGGGGGGGGGGGGGGTAAGAGTTTAAAGATTATCCTAGTTTTGGGTAATTTTTGCGCACTTTAAATGCTCTAATTTAAGAACGGATTTAGATATCTAAAATCCGATTTCACCATCGTGTTCAGCGTGCAAAAACCTTTAAAATGAGGGGTCACTTGTTAGAAAATAACATTTTGGGGATTTTTGGGTAATTTTTGCGCACTTTAAATGCTCTAATTTGAGAACGGATTTAGATATCTAAAATCCGATTCCACCATCGTGTTCAGCGTGCAAAAACCTTTAAAATGAGGGGTCACTTGTTGGAAAATAACATTTTGGGGATTTTTGGGTAATTTTTGCGCACTTTAAATGCGCCAAAACCCTCCTTAGAGTAGGCCAATTTCGCCCATCTTCGAACTTAGCCTTTCGATTGCCAAGATAGATTTTTTGTGCAAATTTGAGCTGTTTATCTCAATTCTATCGAGAGTTATCGTCTGGAGTGACACATATATATATATATATATACATATAAAAAATTTCAGGAATCGTTTTAGAATGGTCTGAAACGGATTTCTATGAAGAAAATTTCCAAAAATTTATATTATTTAAATTTCGAAGCCATTGCAATAGCTTCATTTTCTTTGAAAATTCGCTAAAAGGACTGGTGAGCCTGTGTTACAGTAATGAATCGGCGTATTTGCATTGGCTTATGGGAGCCAAGAAAGGCAAAACTATCATTGTAAATGTTTGAAATTGTAACTGCACATAAATTATTGATCATTATAGATAATTGTAGGGTTTTCAATATTGGCTGTGGGGTGAAAAACAACGAACGAAATCGAGTGAAACTACCGAATATAATCTCAAATCAGATTTCTTCCCGATTTCTTTACTTCTTTTCGAGATGAGGGCTTAGAAAATAGAGCGCTTGTATTTTATAAGGAGGGTATCTTATTATAAAAATGAAAAACATGATTAGTATAACAGGTAAAATTAAAATGAACAATGACTAAATTAAACTCTAGCTGTGACAACCCTGACATGTTTTTATGACAGAATACTATTTACTGCTATATAATGACGTATTACTATATGACGTATTATTATACTATACATATAAACTAAATATGTTGAAATACCAAATTAAAAAAATTGAATCAAACATGATTAAATAATATAATTTTATTCAATTCTTTTGAAGTAATTTTAGCTATTATAATGGGCCCCTTGAATTTTTGACCAAATGGGTCTTTGCTGTTTAAAAGAAAAAAACGCTGCAAATCGCACAACGGTTTATTATTTTGTATAGAATACCCTTACGTTACAGATCACAGCTCTATGTATAGATAACCCGTCTATATAATATGATATGTACTATTCTATACATATTATGTAGATCGCAGATCCTCCGTAGGTTAGTACCTAACCCCGTACTCGTTACTAGGTACCTACCTAAATCACGAGTTAAATGTTGCTAAAATAATTCTGCCGATGACAAACAGTACCTAACAAAAAGAAACACACATAATGAAGTTCTGAAAAGAAATTGTTGTTGAGGAGTGAAAAAAGTTGCAAAAGTACCTACCAACAAACTCCAGCCCCTTCTACGTAGATGGTATAATGAACCGTTGTGTAATAATTTACCGTTGAGTAATGATTAATCAATAATACTTCAACGTTTGTTCAAGTTTCACTACCTACCAACAAACTCCAAAAGAGCCATCATTTTTCAAATGAAATAATATCACAGAACAACCAACTCGACTTCATACTCCGCCAATAAAATCAGGTGGCCCCTAGCAATGATTTCATCTCCGCCAAATTTCCTATTGTGGGCGCGTCTCTGGTTACGAGATTTGGTTTGAATTGTATACAATATTTCATTCACACTGGAGTCGAAAATGCCTGTCGGTGCAAACTTCGGGGCCTTACTGTGAACGAACGGCTGGACGTACGACGCTCCGGATGGTCTTAAAAAACTCGCAAGTTCAAGAACTATTTAAAACCGTAAAAATATTCACGTAAAAAAATGGTATAGGCGTTTTGAAAATTTCAACCCCTATTTTGAACCCCTTAGAGATGACTCACAGTAACGTCGAGCTTCGAGGACCAACTAGACAGCGAACGGAACCTATAACCCGAATTTCATCAATTTTCTTTCATGGTAACTAAGAAAAGTGGCCCGTATGGCGTACGGCGGACAGACAGAAATATTTTTATTGCAGTTTTGGATTCTACATACCTTGAAACGTAAACCATCAAATTTTGAGGGGGGGTAAGAATTTTTTTTTTCATGCTCGATTCCAATGGTTCATTATTGAAAATAATAAACTAAAACTAACTATAATTCATATAAATTCTACTGTATGTTCACAGCCAATGAAAAGGTGGTGCCCTTTACGGCTGGAAAATTCCAAAGCATCAGCTACACGCGCACTAATTTGCGCAGCAATTTTTTCATTCATCTTTCTATTTCGACAGAAAACATGTTTGTCTGATGAATGTAAGGTTTAATTCATTTTTCTGATAGTTATCCCCTTCTTTCATGACCCCATAGCTATATGTACCTGGGGTGTTTATATAGGTACCTGTGGGTTTTCAATCCAAAAATAATTATTAGTTTGTGGCAGCTTTGGAGAGATTAGTATGTTACTAAGAGCAGCGTCCCATAAGTTCTATGCACCGTTCACCACAGTTCTTGCCCCTCAAGCGTTCGTCCGCCGGTTGCCTCAAGCGCTAAACCCACCTTTCTCCCAACGGCAGTTGCGTATCCATGTATATATAATATCTATGGATTTAGCAACCTTGAAAACCCCCTACTGCCAATTTTCATCAAAACTCCGTGTAGCTTGGGCGCTGAGGGTTTCCCTCCAGTTGGGTGTGGGCCTCTACCTATGACGTTACTTACCTTTCTTTCCACTGGTTTATCGCCCGATTCCGATCGTCGAATACCCCTAATATAGCAACTTTTCGGAAAGCACTCGCCGAGATCTTTTAATTAAGAAAATGAAAGAAAACAGGTGAAATTGCCCATTACTTTGTTGCTCATACTGTCGTAGATGTATTAGCCTTATTTAGCAACACCTAGACTGCCTCTGGCCGAGCCATGTAAAACCGAAGTAGAATAAAGCCCTCCCTCCCCACCCCTCCAAATCCTGTTGTAAAAAAGCTGCCCGTCAAGCAGCGTTGAAAGAAGTTTCAAGGTTTTGTTCTGATCTAAGTACGATGAGAATAATACATTCGTGAGGATCGTGAACAATAACTGAACTTTTATTTGTTTATAACACAAAACTAAGGTGCCTCTTGGCAACCACTCACGGTGCTACCACATCTCCCCTATTATCCCCTCCCCCCTCACTCCTCTTCAGATACCGCCGGTTTCTGATGTACAGCCTTCCGCTATCACCCTTGACAACATACTTCCGGTATGGGCCTCTGTCGATGATTACGCCGCCAGCATCCCATTTCTTCGTAATGGGATTTTGTAGCCGTACATAGCTGCCGACTTGAAGGGGAGCCAGATCTCGGGCGTTCTTGTTGTATTTACTTGCCGCCGTCGCCTTCTGGTGGGCGATGTCGCGATCCAAGGTGTCCGATGCCTTTTGCCACTCTTTGGAGAATGATTTGTAGTGAGCTGGCACGAGGGATCTCAGGGGATGTCCAAATAGGATTTCGGATGGTGACCGTCTGTTGGATGTTGGCGTATTCCTGAACTCTAGCAGCCCTGCATGATACGCTTCCTCGTCCAGGACACCTCCTTTCATGCACTTGACAATCAGCGCCTTCATGACCTTCACCCCGGCCTCAGCGTGGCCATTGCTCTGGGGGAAGAATGGTGAGGATGGCGATAAGGTCACATTCCATTTCCTCAAGAATTGCTTGAATGTGAAAGAGGAAAACTGTGGGCCACCGTCGCATCTGATCCGGATAGGCACTCCTGTATCTGAAAATATTTTGCGCAGGCTAGCTATGATTATTTTACTATCGGGGCATCTTGTTCCGAATTGGCAGACAACCGGCCACCCCGAAAGCCTGTCAACATATACCATGAAAAATTTTCCTCCTGTCGTAAACAAATCCATGGATACGTCTACGAATGGTCGGTTTGGTACCGGGTCATAAATCATGGTTTCTTTTGGGAGAGATGGCCGTGATTCTTGACACAAATTGCAGGCCTCTACCATGTTTTTTATGTCACTTGTGATGGATGGCCAGTAAACCGTTTGGCGAGCTCTCCGTTTCGTCTTTTCGATCCCTTGGTGTGACATATGAAGTTGATTTAATACCTCTTTGCGCGCTGTTTTAGGGATCACAAGCTGGCACCCCTTCAAAATCATGCCGTCCACAATTGTCAAGGAATGTCTCACACACCAGTATGGAAGCAAATCGGCCTGGAGGGCTGTCTTATTGGATGGGAACCCTTCTTCGATCTGTTTCTTCAGGGCCTGGTATTCACTGTCGGTTTCTGCCAGCTCCATTAAGGTCGTTAATGAGGGATCTTGTAATTCCACCTCGTACACCGTAGATATCCGGAGCGCAAGAGGACCGTCAATTTCTGCCAGTAGGTCGTCTTCTTTTGGAGTGGACACTGGAGCACGAGAAAAGCAGTCTGGGACCAAGTGCTTTTTCCCTTCTCTCCATTCCATTTCACAATTGAATCCAGTTAACTTCTCCTTCAGGCGTTGTAGCCTTGGATTCTCAATCTCATCTACAGTTTGTTTGTTTATGATCGAAAGGAGGGGTTTGTGGTCGTTGACAATTGTGAAATAATGTAGTCCTCGAAGATAAATCTTACATTTCCACACGGCCCACACTATGCCTAACATCTCTATTTCGATCATAGCATACCCCATCTCTGTATTTGTGAGAAATCGCGACCCACACTGTATCATCTTCCATCGTCCATCATGTTCTTGAAGTAAAGCGTATCCAAGCCCATTGGTACGGGAAGCATCAACATGAATTGCAGTTTTGCGGCCCAGTTCGAAATGTGTCAAAATGGGGGGCTCCATCAACATCTCTTTCACAGATTCGAACGCTTTTCCATGGATTGAACTCCACGAAAACTCATTCTTAGTGCTCAGAAGCTCTCTCAAGGGACCAGCTGCCGCGCTGATGCTGGACGAGAAGCTCCCGAGTTGATTCACCATTCCCATGAAGGATCTCAACTCCGTTATATTCTGGGGGGTGCGGAACTTGGCAATGGCCTCCAGTTTCCTCGGGTCTGCTTCTATCCCTGTTTTCCCTACAATGTACCCCACATATGGAAGTCCTGGTTTTGCAAAGAAAAACTTATCTTTGTTCAGGGTGATGGACGAAGCTCTACACCTTTCTAAGATTTGTTTGATCCGAGCATAGTGGGCTTTGAACTCCTTATCATAGGCCAAAATATCGTCAACAACTTTCTGAATATTGCTAACCCCATTCAACGCCTCATCACCTCGTCGACAGAACTCATCCCCCGAACTTATAAGGCCCATTGGAGCTCGCAGGAATTGGTATCTACCCCAAGGTGTCAAGAACGTGGTCAGTTTTTGACTCTCTTCGTCCAATTCCATTTGAAAATATCCCGATGCAGCATCCATGGTCGAAAAATAGTTGTTACCTACTCCAATGTCAGACACAGCTTCCCATGGGGATTTGAAAGGATGGATCGGTCGCTTCACATATTTGTTTAATTTTGTGAAATCAACACACACACGGATTTTCCCGTTGGGCTTCGGAACTACTACCAGAGGGCTCACAAAGTCTGAGGCTTCTTCTGGTGATGGTCTAACTATGCCCTTGGATACCAAGTCATCCAGTTCCCGTTTCACCTGGTCTCTCCACGCAAATGGCACTTTCCGGGGGCACGTTATAGCGAAAGGGACAACATCATCTTTCAGCTGAACGTGCACCTTGTTGCTCTTCATGGGTTTGAGGACCGTCGTGTCAAATACATCTGCATACTCTTTAAGTAGCCTTCCCTTGATTTCTTCTATCTCATATTCTGTGGGGTTATCAGGGATAGAATAAATTTGGTTGACAGCCTCGAAGTGTGGCAAGGGACGGGGAAAATTCTGGTGAATTACTCTGAGAGTCTGTAGTGTCCTCCTGTCAATGAGTAATTCCCTTATTCCCATGCAGACATATATTTCAGCCTCTGCAGTACTGTCTTCATACCTAATAGTGCACGGTAACTTCCCCATGACTTGGATCTGTGACCCATTGGCTGCTGTGAGAGAGACCGCGGTTTTAACCAGCATCGTCGGACTAACTTTCAGATATTTGAGAATGTCTATGCCAGCCACACTTACCTCAGCTCCTGTGTCAGGAAGAGCATCGCATAGCATCTCCACTGCTTGTCTGAGGCTGGGCGATACCATGACTGTGAACTGGCTGCCCGGGCTGCACCGCCTCGTCAGCTCGTTTATCCTCATGTGCCTGACTTCTGTATTCTGGTCCATTTCTTGTTCTGCCTCTTGAATCTGCCGTGCATATGTCTTGGACTTACAAAATTTTGTGTAGTGTCCTTTTTTCTTGCAGACATCGCATTCATTATTCACTGCTGGACACTCTTTGAGGGATGTATGCCACGGATTACCACACCGTAAGCATTTCTTTTTTGTCGGTTGACGGGAGACCTCTGAGACGGTACTGGACCCTTTAGATTCTTCCCGGATCACCATCTCCTCAGCTTCGCACAGCCTCGTGATTTCCGTCAGATCTGCCGAGTCTGGGAGCGCACGGCACTTTTTCCTCACCTGTTCACTCCTGAGACTCTCTATCACGTTGTCTGCAAGGCACTGTTCGTAACAGTGGGGGCACGGGTCTGCTAGCTGAAACAGTTTCAGCTTCTCTCGGTAGAAAGAAATAAAGCTTTCTCCTTCTTCTTGGCGCCTGCTGGTGAACTGGCTTCTGCGTATCCGTCCATTATCCTTTTTACGGTAGTATGTGTCCAACTTATCTAGTATCCCTACTTCATCACTTCCATATGGGACGTTTAAGAGTAATCTTAACACGTCGGATATTTCCTGACCCAAGAAGGAAAATAATATCGCATTAGCCTGTTCAATTGGGGCTCTGTTAGCGCCCTGGGCTCTGAGGTAATTCTCATATCTCCTCCGCCAGTCTTGGAACTGTGAAAACGAGTATACCTCCTCGAGAGGTTCAGGTTTGGGGATCCCCGGTAACTTGCTTACTTCAGTTGAAACAGTCGATGTCCTCGGCGGCTGGGATTGTGGAGCCGGGCGAGGCCGTCCCGGTGTATCGGCACCATCACTCTTTGGTGACATCATTAACTTGAGCTGCTCTGCGATTGCCTGAACCGACTTCTCAAGCGAGGCAATCCTGTCAGCCTCCGTCTCCTCCGGCACCTTATTCGATGTCCTTCTACCTTTCTTCGGCATGTTTGTCTGCTGTAGGATTTACCTACCGTAACTGCGCCATGTTCTTGACACCTTGGGGTCAACTCTTGGCAACCACTCACGGTGCTACCACAGGTTTAGGGGAAGAAACAGGTTTCTATAGACACATCCAACAGAGGGGGAAGGAACAGCTTTCTATATATGCACATCCAAGAGCGAGCATGCTACATTGGCGGGCAAAATAGATATCAATCCTTTTTGCGGCTTTTTGAGGCTTTGTTGGCGGGTATTGGTTTATTATTCTCTGAATAATACACCTATGTATTCGGTTCGGAAGTGTTTTTGAACACCACTCAAAATTTTTTTACATTTCAAGGTGTATAGATTTCAAAAATGCAATGCACGTTCGCTGCGTCATCGATCTCTACCTCAATTTTCGGTTAAAAAAAAGAAAAAATCTTTCTTTCTCACACAGACTCCATTTGGGCCCTAATTGTGTCCCCTGTCTCGGCAGCCTGTCGGAAAACTCCCAGGAGTGTTATGGGTGAAAAATGGGTGCCAAATTAGGTATTTATGAGGTTTTGGCGAATTTGGGCCTGTGAAGTATCGTTTTCTATGTTTTTTAGGGCGAGGAGACCAAATATGAAGTTGATTTTGACCACTGAATGAAGGGTTGAGGTCCTAACAAAAACTCTCAAAATTCAATATTTATGGGGCAAAAACCTGTGAAAATGGCTGTAATCACCAGAAATATGTATAATAACATAATAGGTAGTAATAACAGGTTAATCAAGACAATTCAATGATCATTTCACAGATCGGAAATGATTTGTCTGAAATGGCAACATAATATTCGAGTTCGAAACCGTCAAATATAGCTTTGTGGGTCTCTTCACTGAGGTCCCAGTCGTGCTATTCGGTCCAGAATAATAAACCCATGTGACAACGACTTAGCTTCGTTTTTACAACAGGGTTGTTTTGTGGGTGGGATATCACATCTTTTTGCACTGATGAAGTAAACATTTTTCCCAGTACCTACTTACTTAAAAATCGTAAATATATATGAAGTGTGACCACCGTACGAATTGTGGTGTTCAGTCGTTCTCTTCAAAAATTCAACCGTGCAAATACGTGCGAGTTCGTTGACCGTACAAACTGTGCGAGAATCCTCCAGACCTTCTCTTTCATCGTATTCCTGGCCGTCCGTAACGTCCGATTCTTTTTTCAATTATTTTTTATTTTCAGTTTTTATTTTAATTTTAAATCAGTTCGATTCTTTTCAAGTAACTACACGGAAGGGAACGTGTTTTTCGAGTGAGGTCTGGACGAGCTCCACCTGAGAGCACAAGTTCTGATGAACTTATTCTCATGGTGGGCAATGACTGAGATCCCTGTTAATACTATTAACGATGTACCTATGATGTATTTTTTTTAAACATTTATATTAGGAGAAATCTTTTCTTCATGTATAGATACCTGTATAACATGTACGATATTTACTCTTTTATTGCCAATATATGATGAATTTGAATTTGAATTTGATTTCGAGGTTTTGGATGCTGCGGTTGAGCCTATGTCGCGAAAGAAAGAAGTTTTCACGGCGGTTTCAACCGTACTAAAACGACTTCTGTGGGACATACCGGTCAGGATTTATTCGACGTTAGTGATTTCATCATCAGAATAATCGCATGTTTGATAAGTGGTTGCCCTCATGTTTCTTACAGTTCCGTGTGATTCATAACAAGATCGTGAAAATGTGTGGCTGGAGCGATGCTTTGTTGTTGAAGATTTCACGACGGAGTCCTGGGTGGCGATAACATTCATCGTCAGACTAATTGCTCTCAGGTATTAGCGAACCCACAGTTTTCATCATTTTTCCAATGGACATAATGACAGACAGAGACAGATACATATTATGAAACAGGTTCGTATCTGTATAGGTATGGGAAATTTGTGAAACTGCCGTTATCAAGTCCGAATTTTTTGTGGCTTCTCTTCGATGCCTACCGCTCTAGAGCCCGTTTTATTTAGTACAACGAGTTTTCCTGCTAGTAGAAAATAACTGACAGGCCTTAACGCTGGAATCAACTTTTGACATTTTCATGTCTTTACTCTGGCACACATACTCGAAAAGCGTTACCAAAAAGCGACAGGGAAACGCGTTATGCACCATTTCTGATGATTTTCGCTTACAACCGATTCGTTTCTACGGAACTTCATGAATGCCATTTTTCATCGTACAAAAATCGTTCACCACTCGTTGGAATCGTGTGATTTTATTGAATATTTTCTTACTAACCGTACCCCCGTACCTTGCGCGGTAGCTGAGCTGGGCATGATGAAAAAAAGGTGGGTAAACAAGGTAGTCAGCAACATGGGTAATGACGAAAGTCATTGTTTACTAGCATCGAATGTGGTAATCTTGCACCACTGTGTAACCCGGATCGTGGTAACCTTGCAATCCGTAAATGATTCCGTAAATTTTCCCTAAATTGTTGTATTTCCTTTCAAGTCCTGAATCAAGATTAAGAAGAGGTTCCTTTGTAAATTGCGATTACGTAGTGTACGATGGATTCGGCCACCACGTAATCATAGTGAATCATAATAATTTTGAAGTAAACCGTGTTTACTAAACCTACGTAAAACTATGTTTACTAACTTAAATAAACTACGTTTATTAAATAACTGAGTTGAATGGTTTGAAAACATTTTTGTGTGAAAGAGCGCAAAATTAAGAAATCACACCAAACAGCGTTACAATTTCTTTTCTGATGATGAAGAAAGAACAAGCGAGAATGATTCTAGTTACCTACTGTCAAGATAAAGCTTGTGATACAACATGAAAATGTTTCACTGTGTTGCGGATTTGTACGCAAGCGTTTTGTGTACGATGTCTAACACTTAATCATAATGGGTAGTATACATCGAATTTCGGTTTTCTCGAGTTTTTTAACGTGGAACATGTTTTTACGGGAGTAAACCAGGAAAAACGGAGTTATTGAAAAATAGTCTATTTCCACTAATACACGAAAAACGCAAAAAACACTGTTTTACCGGTTTTGGTGATCAAACCATCGTCAGTAACCTCCCCCTATACCGAAACCGGTATAACAGTGTTTTTTGCGTTTTTCGTGTATCAGTGGAAATAGACTATTTTTCAATAACTCCGTTTTTCTTTGAAATGGGTTTCCACGATTTCGTCACGAGTGATTTAGTTCGTAGTAAACCAGGCTGCAAAACGTCCAGTCCAGTCCAGGGGAACTCCCCTCCCCGTCGCCCGCACAGTTCTCCCTCTACCCCACTCCTGCCACCCAACACCGAGGAGAGCCAGACCTCACACCACCGAAAACTGCCGAGGGAGTTCTACCTACCCGAAAAACGCCAAAAGCAGCTGAGGACGTGTATTACATGACATTGCGTTAGGCCGCTGGTCCGAGGCTTGGAAATCCCAGGACGTTTTTTTGCTTCCTCACTACCGAAGGTAGGGAAGCCTTGGATTCGTGATTGAGTAAAGAAAAAGTTCATGTCCTCTAAAATGAAAATTTCCACTACCATTTTCCGTTTCAGACATCAAGGAACATATTTGGTTCCGTGTCTGTCTGTCTGTGGTAATTCCTTGCAACACCCATAACTACCCGAAATAATGGTCGAAGTGGGCTGAAATTTCGAGGGTAGGTGCGGGTTGAGTCACAGATGGTCCCATACCAAAATCATTGATAAAGTACCTACCGTAACTTTCGTCTGCGCGTGCGCAAACGTGAAATAATTGGAACACCCATAACTATCCTAAATACCGTTGAAATGAATTCAAACTTGGAGGGTCGGTCAGGAATAATACTTTGGTAGTTCCAAATCAATTTCATTGGAATGGTAACGTAACTTTGATCTACGCATGCGCGAACATGAAATGTTGACCATTTCCTTGTAACGTTTCTAACTACGCGATAAATAGTCGTAGAGAGCTGAAATTCTGAGTGTATACGCGGGTTGGATCGCAGATGGTCCCGTTTCAAAATCATGAAAATCGTTTAGTCTGCACATGCGCAAACGTGAAATACTTGGAGTGCCCATAACTACCTTAATTATCGTTGAAATGAGTTCACATTTGGAGGGTCGGTCAGTATAATACATCGATGGTTCCGTATGAACTTCATTGGAGTCGTACTGTAATTTCCCTCTGCGCATGCGCAAACATGAAATGTTGACCGTTTCCTTATAACGCTTCTAACTACGCGAAAAACAGTCGTAGAGAGATGAAATTTTGAGGGTACACGCGGGTTGGATCGCAGATGGTCCCGTATCATAACGAACCTACCCAACTAGTCTATACGTTCATGTGATTCAAGTGAGGAAGTTGTAGTGCCTACTCGAATTGGCAGACGTTTTTCTACATATCTCCATATCCTCTGTTATCATGTACCTATTCGAAAAACATGTTCCATGTTTCCTTGCTTTGATCCTTGATCTAAACTGTTATAATCCGGGGTCTGGGGGGTGACCCCCAGATTTCATTCGACAATAAACGTACCGTCATGAACACAAACCACTGGCGGCTAGACGCACCCTACGGCAACGCTTTTTTTTTTCAAGATCTTCCTTGAGTAGCAGGTACAACTGGATTGATATTCAATGATGATTGATTTATAGTTGATTTTAGAATGTGGAAGTGCATACAGTTTAATTCTCAGATACTACTACGAATCACCTATCAAATGTCTGCCATGGTATTTAAACACTAATCCACTCCATCCTGGGAATCTGCGTTTCATCCGGCTTAGTTCACTATGAAATTGGTTTCTACCAACTAAATCACGATTCTGAATTATCCATGTGGTCTTGTCGCCTTGCTCGTGTGTGATGCATCGGGCAGTGTAGGGCGGAAGGGGTTTGATGGAACAAGGGCGAAGGGCGGGTGGAAGGGTTACCTACTGAACGAGGGGCGAGGAGGGGAACCTTGTGGGAGGGATGAAACTGCCCTTCAGTCTGGGCACCGCCGCCTCCTCAGCAGCCTCTGCTCGTTTCCAACCGCCCCTCGTTGAAATTTTGTCAGCTTCTTTCAATAAAAGTCATATTTTCCCCTTCCGTGTGAAACAAAAAATGGAAATGACTCCGTGACAGTCATAATTATCACCAACTCACCGCATCGCCTGCTTCCACGTCCCAAACGCGCGATCTGTAAGTTCTTAGCAATTTATTTCAACTACTTCGTTACCAACCTATATTTATATTGGCCGATTGCTTGGTGTACAATTAGCGATTACTTACACAATATTAGCTGTGAGAAATAATTTTGGACGCACAATCAGCGGGCAGTTCAAAAATATAAAAAGGTACCTACATATAGGTTCATAATTATTTTATTTAAAAAATCTCTTGCATCCATATATCGAATAATGATTACTGCGATGCAACAGATTTTTTCTTTCTTGGTAACAATATACGTTCATTTTTATAATAAGTCAATCAATAGGTACTGATGGACCAGTCTGCAGGTAGACCCAAAACGTTGATCATGAAGTGATTCAAATAATTATTATAATATGAAAAGAAATATTGACAACAAAGAACAAAAAGGTGATTAAAAAAAAACTCTGGGAACAACTTTTTTTTTCGATTAATAATCCTTCCGTCTAGATTATACTGTCTTGTATGCAATACCGCAGAAGCGCCAATAAATATTATACGAAAAATTATGACGAGGTGTGGAGAGCTTCCCCGGATGGCTATTTAATCAAAATCCAGCTGTAATCTGCGCAAGTGATGTAATGTGCAAATTTTTTCTTGAGAATCATAATGTATAAATATATACCTTAGGGCCAAATGATGATGTTGGTTTCGAACTGAGATCAAGAATTTTCTTATCGACTAGGTAGCGGGCCGAACCCCAACTAATCCCCAACCAAGGATTCTCATCCATTCACGGAAAGCAGTAGGCCCGCAGATTCTTCTTGGTCCTGAACACCAAGTATCTACGTCCCAAGATAGTAGGGCTCTAAAGAAACCCCTTACCAATATTGAAATTGCCGCATTTCCGAAGACACGAAAGTAATACAGAATTGTTGCAGTGATACACATTTCATTTAAAAAATTTAGAAAATTCTGGTATATATCCTACGGGGTTTTCTTAGTTTTGCAGTTTGGATCATACTCAAGTTGAGGAAGAGGTACCTATCGGTCCATACTTGAAACTAATAAAATGTTTTTTTACCTCGTTATAAGCAGACATTTTATAAAGAAAGAGTGGACAGGCATGTATATCCTTTGCACTATAATTCCACTTGGAGGGGAATCGCTTGTTGTAAATAAATGCACCAATTTAAAGTTGCGAGGCTATTTGTAAAAGTCTTCAATCTACTCGAAAATTTTGATTTCTTTAGGAGTCCTACAAGCGAACGATCTCGACCCTTCGCAAGAGGAAGAGTTCAATAAGTCCTCTTGATGATCTTGTGAAAATATAATCGTGAAACAGTAAGAAACCCGTTAGACCGTCTCATATTTTATAATAGATGCTATCATCATGTAGAGAAATTCGAGAGGGTAATCGAACATCTACAGAAACTAAGATTATGCACGGTTTGTTCGCCAGACGAACAAACTCGATCTGTAATAGTACGTGATCATGCGCACCATATTATAGGCACCTCAAAGATGCCTCTCAAGTATAAATATTATAAGTTGCAGAAGATAGTGAATGTGTGATTGGGCGGATCCATCCCCACTCCCTCTAGGGCCTCAAGCCTAAACTAGGTATTTTTATCATACTGGGGAGATTGCAGAAGGGCGTTGCCCTTCATGTTGTTTTTATTGGGAATTTAGCAGCAATTTTCTTCACATCAGCCTCTCTGATAGCCGATCAGCTGTTTCCGCTTTTAGTTCGTGGCACCGATTACATCAGTGGGCAATCAAGGTACATGATGATGTCGCTTAAGTACTTATCTAATCGATTATCCCTTAACCATTACCATACCCGTGGGAAGTGGGGTTGGCTATTTCATCAAGGGTTACCTGTACCAATTACTGGAGGGTGGTGGCAATTCTTTTAAACGTGTTACGAAACTCAGTTGTTAATAAGCAACCCAAGGAGTGGCAGTCCAGTTCACAAGACTGAGTTAGAAAAATTTCATTTTTGAGGAAGTTGAAACCCTCATCGTAACGGACAGAAAAGAGTTTTGACAGCTTGATCCTCTCCAATTGAAATATTTTGACGAGTGTCAGAATATTACAGAAATGAATTATTCAAACGACATGAGAATAATGATTTTTAAACAATTCTAGTGATACTAGGACGGATATTCTCTTTCATACTTCCATCATTGTGATTTAATAATAAACTTTGTTCATTTGAATTTTTAGCATTTAAATGTCTTATAAACCTGTATTCAACTGCAGAAATTAGGTACAATGAGGTTTCAGTGTTTTTACCTGTGGACATACACGAAGGAACATACTCAGCTACAAACTCATTAGCGTGCAGCGTACGGCTTTCGTTTCATCCTTCCGATTTATGCCTCATCCAATTTCATGAAAACCGTCAGGTTCTAGTCTTTTGCAGGACTGAAAAGATGATTGGAGATATTATCCCAAGCAAGACGAGTGAATTCGCCCATGATATAATTATATGTTATATGCTATTTTCAAGCAAGTTAAACCCGCAACACTCCAACAGTACAGATTGCTGTGGCTCTATATTTGTGACGGCTACTATAATATCTAATCAGTTGCTGGTAAAAGCTGTCATTTATAATTTTATGGAACGAAATCACATAGGTATAAATGAAACCTCATTCCCTGTATTGCATAGGTATAAGTAAATGAAATATGAATACAACTGATGCAGTGGCGTAGCCAAGATGATTGAATGGGGTTATCGAAAATAGAAAAAGTTCCAGTCATGCAACATGGTTTTAAGAACGAATTTTCAAAGAAATATTCGTGCTACTGTGTAAGAAGATGATAATATAGCGGGAAACCATACCTACCACTTTTCGTAAAATTGTATAATTTCTTCGTGATTTTAGCTATTTTACCGATTTATCACCCTGATAAAGTCAAATTTGACTCACTTGTTTTTCAGAAAAGTATTTTTGTCACCGAAATAGTCCGTCCGTCGTGATTCACCATCCCACACAACGTCATGTGAATTAATATTGATTTTAGCAATCACTACCAACTTTTTACCTCCAAAATTCCCAATTCGACCCCTATTCTGTATGAAAAACAATGAAATGGTATTTTTCTGTCTTTCTCTTCCATACCACATTCAGTGATTTCCTATCAATTGTTCGCAATTTTAGCCATTTCTTACCGACTTTTTCTCCCTTAAACTCAAATTTGACACCTTAGTTTTGTTGAAAACTGCTCGTCTTCGAACTTATCCTTTTGTTTGGCAATACAAACGTTTTGGCGAAATTTGGAATTTTTATCATGTACCCAAGGACAGATATCGTCCGGAGTGACATATAAACATATAAATTTTTGTTACCTACCATCTAGGGATGAATAAATTGAGGATGCTCTGAAACGGATTTGCCTATAAAAAAAATGTCAAAAATCAATTTCTGAAAGTGTTGGGACCCATTGAAATAACTTCATTTTCTTTGAACATTCGCTTATAAGGTTTGACTTTACAAACAAAGCTGAATGTAAATTTAATAAAGCACTAAATGTTACAGGTACCTAATTAGGTAAGTGAATTGTAAAATTAAACATTTTTTTTGGCAACAAGTTAGCGAATTTTCAAAGAAAATGAAGTTATTGCAATGGGTCCAACATTTTCAGAACATAAACATTTGAAATAGTTTTATAGGCAAATCCGTTCCAGAGCATCCTGAATTCATCATTAGATTTCAACACAATTTATACGTATATTTATATAAATATCTTTATTTGTCACTCCAGACGATATCTGACCTTGTGTATGTGATAAAAATTCCTAATTTCGCTAAAATGTTCTTATTGCCAAATAAAAGTATGAGTTCGAATATCAGCTATTTTCAAAAATTCTAAGGGGTCGAGTTTGTTTTTAGGGTTAAGAATGGGTAAAAACGACTAAAATTGCGATATAAAGTCACTGAAAGTGGTTTGAAAGGATGAGTGAAGACAGAAAAATACCATTTAATGGTTTTTCATACATACCAGGTGTCAAATTTGGATTTGGTGGGGGGGGGGGGGGAGGTGAAAATGTTCAATTAAGGGCTAAAATATATAGGTATTAATTCACCTGACATTGTGTGGGATGGTGATTCACGACACAAAGAGGGACTATTTCGATGATAGAAATACTTTTCACATTCCTATAAACATTCATATATTTCAGAAATATTCACGTTGCTCGTTTTTAATCAAGTAAAAGCAATACTATTTAACTCTTTATTCATGTTTGATTTACCGTTTAATTTTTTGTTGTTGTATTTGTTTGTTATTGTTGTGATTGATATCACGCTTGAAGATTCTCATGATTCTCTCATAAGTCATACCTACCTACCTACATCAGGAATGGATTTACATGTATGTTGCATGAATACACATTACCTATCGCTGGAATAGGAAACAGCCTGCAGGCGGGTTATATCTCGCAAAATTATTAAGTAGGTACTTCTTATCATCTCGCATGTTTGCATATTATATCGTATCATGCTCCGTCTTTCGGTTTCTGAATATCACATTATCCATTCCCTCTACCGCCCTGTAAAGCCGAGCTATGTTTATTTTCCGACTAGGTAGGTATAAATCCATATTCATATTACGTGGGGATACTCCCATACGTTAGTATGGTAAACGAAGTTTGTTATCTCCGCATACTTGTAACTTCCCTGAGTCAATATTCGGCGTTATACATTGAATTAATGGAAATGGTTCGAGTCTGGACCAGTTCTAATGAAATCCATGATTCTCATTTCAGTTCGGGTCCCGGAGGTACATTCTACGAATTACTTCTCTTACCGAACTATTATTTTCGACAGCTTTTTACATAACTCGGATTGCACTTGCAAATACATAATAATAATAATTATTGAGGTGGCTTGCAGCTGTTGCAACACATTAGGTATTAAAGCTAAAGGGTTATTTCCGCTTGTGTAAGAAGAAATATTACAGTACCTTCCGGGGCAGTCCGTCGTCACTAGCTGGTTATATTGCAATATATTAGGATTTCATACAAGGATAGGGGCCGCACCAGTTACCTGTATCATTGAATAAGTTACGAACAGAATATGTTACGACAGAAAGAAGTTGTAATCTTGAAGATGCATAATACGAGTATATTACCCTGGTGCCCGAAGTGTCACACCGGAAGAAAATATTTGAGCTTTCTCGGAGAAAGACAGCGCGTTTTCCGAAGCGGTACAACTTATAAAAGCCCTCCTTGAAAAATATTTTACTAGACATCCAACATACTGGATGTATGGATTAAGGGGGGGGGGGTGCAGTTTTTCTGGTTCAATCCATTCATCTGCGCGGACTGCAATTTATTTTTATATTATTATCAGCAGAGGTAGGCATCACAGGAACTAAAAAGAAGCTTAGGAATTTAGAGCAAGGTCCAAACCATTCTCTGGCTCACACCCGTAAATACCCGCAGCTTGGGTCTGTAGTTTAGTAATCAGATTGTCCCCAAAAGCTGGCTCTGTAAAGAAAACGCTGCAAATCCCTGCACAACGGTTTACTATTTTGTACAGAATACCCTCCTGTTACAGATCACAGCTCTCTGTATAGATAACCCGTCTATATAATACAATATGTACTATTCTATACATCTTATGTTGAGCGCAGACCCCGTACTCGTTACTAGGTACCTACCTAAATCACGAGTTGACTAAAATGGCCAAAAGAAACGCAAATAATGAAGTTCTGAAGGAAAATTATTGATGTGGAGTGAAATAGATGCCTCTTCTGCGTAGATCACTGTTTTCTGTGGTAAATACCTATCCTCGTGGTCAAGTATAATGAACACCGTTGTGTAATAACTTGCCCATCAATAATACTTCAACGGTTGTTCAAGTTGCAAAAGTACCGATCAAGAAAATCCAGCCCCTTCTTGGTAGATGAACCGTTGTGTAATAATTCACCGTGTATAATAATTTACCGTTGTGTAATAATTTACCATTGAGTAGTAATTTACCCATCAATAATACTTCAACCTTTCTTCAAGTTTTAGAAGTACTTACCAACAAAATGCAATAGTCCATCACTTATCAAATGAAATAATATCGCAGAACAACCAACTCGACTTCATACAGCCATCCTTGATTAATAATCAGGTGCTCCCTAGTGATGACATCCGGGCCGGATTCAAACCGTTTGATTCACGATCGTGTTGACGAAGCTTTTTGGTTCACATGAACGGCTGGACGTACAATGCTCCGGGTGGTCTCAAAAAATTCTTTAGCTCGAGACAAATTTAATAACGTAAAAAAAAAACATACCCTTCTATTGAAAGTTTTCGAGCTACGGCGTTCTGAAAATTTCAACCCCTATTTTTCACCCCTTACATATATGACTGACAGTAACGCCGAGCTTCGAGGACCAAGTAGACCCCGAACGGAACCTATAACCCGAATTTCATCTATTTTGTTTCATGGTAACTGAGATAAGTGGCCCGTACGGCGTACGGCGGACAGACAGAAATATTTTTATTGCATTTTCGGATTCTACGTACCTTGAAACGTAAACCATCAAATTTTGAGGGGGGGGGGGGGGGGGGGGTTAGCATATTTTTTCATACTTGATTCCAAAGGTTCATTATTGAAAATAATAAACCAAAAAGCTGCATGCAAATCGATTGAATAGTTTGGTAGTGATGATTTAACACACTTACCTACCCATCCACGGACGTCGTTGGATACCAAGCGTCCAGTTTGTCCCCTGTAAATAGCCCCCAGGTGCTGTAACGAATTTCGGTCAGTTTCTGATTTGAAGAGGAGACTTTAATGAGCGGAGAATACCTGTGAAAATCAGTTGTTTGAATGCCATGTATTTGAAAAAGTTCTTCGAAAACTGTTCCCAACTACCATCAACCGCAAATATTGTGGCGTTTCAAGTAAAATGCGTTTGCTCATGCATAGAGACAAAACTTATTCTAATTCCATATTTTTTGTTATAATTTTGCATTTGAAGACATTATTATCAATTCGTACGTACGAGGTCCACATACGTACCCTCAATCACTATTTAAATTCACCTCAAAATTGATTAACTACCTCAAGTCTTCAAGGATAGCGTGTCTACACATTTTGAGAAACTGCAGGAATGAAAATATTTGCCTACTTACAGTTACCTTGGTGTGTGTGCCATCCGATGTGTACCAACTGATTTCAAATTTCCTATTGTACGATTTGTATTCAGAACCCACTCATTTCTCGGACCAGACAATAGACAAGGCCAGACAAGGGTTGTAAAATATATTTCTCTGGATTTTTCAAGATAGCCATGAGTGAGATGAGAATGTCGGATATAACGTTCCCATCACTCAGTGGGGTATAAGCGGATAAAGTTCAGCCGATTTGATTCTGTACACCTCATATCACCGGAGGGTCTACTGCAAACATTCCTTGTCTCTTCTGTAGGGATGGGATCCTTTTTTATAATATTTGTTTCCCGTTTTTATGTCGAATAAATCGGTTTGAAATGGTATACAATATTTTATTTCCTGTATTTCCACTTTTACGTGGGTTAAATAAAGATTTCAGCGATCCTGTATGGATTATTTAAAATTTTTCATGTTTTCTGAACATTCACGTGCATTAACCATTCCCATGTTTTTATTAACTCATTATAGAGCAAATCATGTGTTCAAGATGTTTTAATTAGTAGTTATGTTAAGTTTTACATGCTGGCAGCAACACAGATAAATCTATCCATGTTTTATTGTGAAGATGTTTCATTCAGTCATAGGGCTCTAGAAATATTCAGAATAGGTGCACCGCGATAATTTTGTTACCCATGTTCTTCACACTGTTTCTCTAACCGTACTGGATACAAACATTTCCCCTAAATTTGACTACAACTCGCTGCACAGCCTTACATCCACAGATGTTTGTATAGTGGGTAACTTAAGTACATAACTGATGTTTGTATGTATTGTCTCCAGTCTGGGCTGGATCACTAGTTATGAAAGAACGGTGTTAACCTGGGGGCCTATTCACTAAAATAGACAGTGGAAAGAGATTATCTATTTTGAAAATCTCCCGCGAGAGATAGTCTCCCCCGGGAAGACAGTCTCTTCCAATGTCTCCGGGTTCGTCTATTTTACTGAATAGCTCCAGAGACCTTGAGAAAGAGATATGGATCCTAATACACGAAAATTCCATGGTATCCATGAAGTGCGAGATGTTTGTGCCCCCGGGAGTTCAATTCCTTAATAATGAACGCATTTCTTAGAAATACCTATTCAATGGGTACCTACCTACCTACCTACCTCAATCCATACTTGGACGTTTTTACTCACGAATCGGATAAAAGTTTAAATGAAATTGAAAAAAGTCTCAATTATAAACAGAAAAAGTAGATTTAGGGGGCTTAATGCTTGTATTATATCTACACCTAATGAACGGCCACTTTTAGGTAAGTAGGTACCTACCTCAACCCGTACTTGGACGTTTTTACTCATGGATCAATAATTATGTATATATTTTTAATTAAAATTGAAATGCAAAATTTAATCTTTATGAAATGAAAAACTTTATGATGAAAAACTTTATGAAATGAATAAAATACACGATCAAAATTACCGATGTGGTTGCGGATGAAGGAGGATGCTACAGGATCACTGTGAAACAAACGAGAAATAGACTCTCTCTTTCGAGGAAAGACACCTAATTAGCTGTCTCTCTGAAAAAGATCGAGAATGCCAAGATGGCCGCCAACTCTCTCTTTTAAAAGTTACTGAATAACCCTGTCATGGATACTATAAAAATCTATTTTGCCAAAAGAAAGAGTCGGACCTGAAAGAGATGTCTCTTTGGCTTAGTGAATAGGCCCCCTGCATATCAAACGTCAGGCGCTTTAAGAAGGGGAAAAAATTATCATTACATCTGTTCGGTCTCTCTTAAACTCACAGTACAACTTGGCTATCGAGATCATTTTAAATATTTCCGATAACTCGATTAACAACAGAGGACCATTTCTCTTTGCCAATTGATTATGCATTCTACCCAGTCGTTATTCAAATCTCGGTTGAACCCATCCCTTGATTAATGACAACAAATGGGGAGGGACCAAGGAAGCGGTAATCAACACTGCCGCCCAACGTTTCAATTGCAAATGTTCCGAAACCCAATGTATAGGTTCAAGAACCCACTGATTCGCCTTTTGTTGAAAACCCCGCATCACCTTGGTTTTTATATTTATCATAATAAGTAAGGGAGAGTAGTTTCTATGCCGTTCTAAATATATCACCGTAAAACCACGTTTCCCAACTTATTTGCTAATGCAGTTTCACCAAAGTTAGTGTCGAGAATCTGATTCTCATCTTTTTCAAGAAGTAAGACAGCTAGCGGTTAGTTCTTATCAATCCTTACGTTTAATTCTTCGTCCTAATCAATAGGAACATCATTTCATCACTGAAATGTATGCGTTTATTCATTAAAATGTTGATAACGTTCGTGATGTATCATCTCCGTACAAAAATTTCAAGTTTGTAACAGAGATGCACGTTCAACACCACAATTTTTCCCTTTCTACCGTTTCTATAAATTCAACAAAAATAATAACAACAAATAAAACATACATTCAACAAATTAAAAAATTTCTTATAAAATAATTATGGGAGAACGTACTTGTGCTCAGGCTGCCGCCCGTCCTATAGAGTTGAAGTACTTGAAGTCTTTAAATCAGATTTAGGTCAATTCCCCCCCCCCCCCCCCTTTTTTTGGAGTACTACAGTCCATTGTAGACATTGGCCGCCTCCACAATTCTCCGCCAGACCACTCGATCCCTAGCCACTGCCTTCCATGTTATGTGTCCTAACTTCCTGGGGTCGTCTTCTACTCCATCCAACCATCTGACTTTTGGTCTTCTTCGCCCTCTGCGCCCGCCCGGGTCTTCACAGAACAGCCTCCTTGGAATAGCTGTGTCTTCCATCCGGACGACATGGCCAGCCCATCTGAGTCTGGGTGACCTTACCACACGTGAAACAGGAGGGTCATCATATATCTCACACAGTTCCGCATTGAAACGGCGTCTCCATCTTCCTCTCTCGCATAATGGGCCAATGACTCGTCGTAAAACTTTTCTTTCCAATCTATTGAGCATTTCAGAGTCATTCCTTGTTAAGGGCCATGTTTCAGAGGCATAGGTCAGGACGGGACGCACCAGCACTTTGTACAGAGTGAACTTGGTGGCACGGGAGATAAGCCTAGACCTGAAGAGACTGATCATAACAAAGTACGCCCTATTCGCAGCCATGAGTCGTAGTTTGATCTCGGTGGACGGGTAATTTTTACTAGTTATTGATGAGCCGAGATATTTGAACTCACTGTTTCCAGTTGATATCCAGCCAGGTATATATGCGAAGGGGCATATATACCTGGGCTGGTCCTGCTGGCATGTACTTTGTCTTTGACTGGTTAATCACTAGTCCCATTTCCCGACTTGCTTTTTCAAGTGCTATGAATGCTCTCTCCAGGTCTGGCTTTGTCCGAGCTATTACTATCAATATCATCCGCGAATGCCAGAACCTGGACACTTCGTTGGAAAATGGTTCCTCTTGTTTGCAAGCCCGCATCACGGATGACCTTCTCCAGCGCCACAGTAAACATCAGGCACGCAAGAGCGTCACCTTGACGCAGACCGTCGCCAATCTCAAGTGGGTCAGACAGAACTCCCTTCACCCTGATACAGCTTTTCACCTCAGTCATGCTCACTCTGACCAACCTGATCAGCTTTCTCGGAATGCCAAGCTCGTCCATTGCCATACATAAGCGCTGCCTATTCACACTGTCATACGCTGGCTGCCTTGTGATCTACAAATAGGTGGTGCGTAGCAATGCTAAATTCGTATGTTTTTTCTAATATCTGGCGTAAGCTGAAGATTTGATCAATTGTGGACCTTCCAGGCAGAAACCCAGCTTGATATCCTCCAACCATGCGCTGCACAAATGGGAGAAGGCGCACAAATATAACATTTGAGAACACCTTATATCCAAGGTTTAATAGGGTGATTCCGCGGTGGTTACTACATATCATAGGATCTCCCTTCTTAAGGATGGGGCTTCCATTCTTTGGGCATTTGTTCCTCGTTCCAGCAAAGACTAACAATCCTGAATAGTTGTTCTTCTAGTGCGGGCCCACCATGCTTCAGTAGCTCAGCCTGAATGTTATCGGTTCCTGCAGCCTTGTTATTTTTGAGTTTCCCCATCGCTCGCTTCACTTCCTCCACTGTGGGTGGATTAATCTCGTCCGTCGGGAGGTCATTCTTATATCCACTGAATTTGAAAGGAACCAAATTCCACTTTCTATAGGAAGACAGTTTAGTTTTACAAGCATTCTATCAGGACATTTACTTGACATGGAATAAAATTAAACTCAACTTCATCAAGTCAACTCAAATCAAGCTAAACTTGCGATTGCTCGTACATCATAAACAAGGCAGCTCTAAATGTAGGTCTAGGGAGCTAGGGCAATTTAAACTAGGTTGGTGTCTGGGTGAATTAGTTCCTGAAAGAGATGATCTTCGGTCTTATGGCATACCTATTAGCCTGAGAATGGCATACCTCGAACGAATTGGCATACCTATTCTTGGCATGAGAATTGGCATATTCCTCCTAACTACTACATTTGGTTTTTGCCCAATCGTGTTCCGTCATATGGTTTTAAGGCGGGAAGCACATCCGTTATTGATAGAGGAAGAGTTTAACTTCGGAAATGGAGTGGAACGAAGTCGGTAACTCAATAACTTTCTGAGTTTCTGTGATTTTCCGAGAGGTACGGCATACTCCCCCAAACTACCCTATTTAATTACTTAGTTTCTACTCGGATTGATCGATTTTTAACGAAGTAGTTACCAAACTTAGGTGTCCATTTACCGTTATCTAAACGTATGTCATCAAAGTGTTGGCCTCATGTTTGTCTTAGTGTTTGGAAGTTCCCTCAGGATCTATTCGACGTCCTCTATGTCCTACATTCAGTTAATCTCTGGACCCCGCGTCCGTTTGACAGGCAACCTATCAACAAGATTAACTTGACCGTGCTTGTTCAACATTCATCAGACTGATTAACATTCGGCCCTTGATGAGACCGAAGAACAAACAGGTGGGAAGCTGTACGAATAATGACGAGGCCGTCCTCCTGTTCTCTTCAGAACCGACAAAATGACAACGGTCGAGTATTATCTTTGACAGATTCTGCTCCTCTTTTATGTAGGATACCAAGGAACACGCTGTTTACTCCCAACGATGATCACCTAAATGTCCTGATCTTTGTTTGCAACCCTTTAATGACCTTATAATCTGGATGGTTCTGTCAGTATATGGATTCAATTTTCTTTTATTTACGTAACACATGCGTTTAGTTAGGAGAACGCGGTTCAACACAACCAAGTGTGGGGGTCGTTTATGGGTACATGTCAACAGTAGGCTCACTCGCTATGAATTTATCATTTAAGAACAATATTAATGATAAAACATGAATATAACTTAAATCACTCGCGGCGGAATAGTGGAAATCCATAGCAAAAAACGCTGCAAATCCCTGCACAACGGTTTATTATTTTGTATAGAATACCCTTCCGTTACAGATCACAGCTCTATGTATAGATAACCCGTCTATATAATATGATATGTACTATTCTATACATATTATGTAGATCGCAGACCCTCCTTAGGTTAGTACCTAACCCCGTACTCGTTACTAGGTACCTACCTAAATCACGAGTTGAATGTTGCTAAAATAATTCTGCCGATGACAAACAGTACCTAACAAAAAGAAACACACATAATGAAGTTCTGAAAAGAAATTGTTGATGAGGAGTGAAAAAAGTTGCGAAAGTACCTACCAACAAACTCCAGCCCCTTCTACGTAGATGGTATAATGAACCGTTGTGTAATAATTTACCGTTGAGTAATGATTTACCGTAGTAATAATTTACCCATCAATAATACTTCAACGTTTGTTCAAGTTTCACTACCTACCAACAAACTCCAAAAGAGCCATCATTTTGCAAATGAAATAATATCACAGAACAACCAACTCGACTTCATACTCCGCCAATATAATCAGGTGATCCCTAGCAATGATTTCATCTCCGCCAAATTTCCTATTGTGGGCGCGTCTCTGGTTACGAGATTTGGTTTGAATTGTATACAATTTCATTCACACTGGAGTCGAAAATGCCTGTGGGTGCAAACTTCGGGGCCTTACTGTGAACGAACGGCTGGACGTACGACGCTCCGGATGGTCTTAAAAACTCGCAAGTTCAAGAACTATTTAAAACCGTAAAAATATTCACGTAAAAAAATGGTATAGGCGTTTTGAAAATTTCAACCCCTATTTTGAACCCCTTAGAGATGACTGACACTAACGTCGAGCTTCGAGGACCAACTAGACGCCGAACGGAACCTATAACCCGAATTTCATCAAGAAAAGTGGCCCGTACAGCGTACGGCGTACGGCGGACAGACAGAAATATTTTTATTGCAGTTTTGGATTCTACATACCTTGAAACGTAAACCATCAAATTTTGAGGGGGGGTAAGAATTTTTTTTTTTCATGCTCGATTCCAATGGTTCATTATTGAAAATAATAAACCAAAACTACAGGATAAAAATCAAATAGTCTATTTCCACGTACACTAGCAAACTGTAGACCGGTTTCGGTTGTTACACCATCGTCAGTACACTATAGAATGTACTGTTCGGTTGTTACGTGTACTGACGATGGTGTAACTACCGAAACCGGTCTACAGTTTGCTAGTGTACGTGGAAATAGACTATTTGATTTTTATCCTGTAGTTTTTTGTTTTTTTAAATAAAACATGAAACTGATGAGCTCTTGATCACCGTTATTATGAAGCTCGTAAACTACCTTGATACTTCTCCACTTTTGGCGGGTACCTATGCCTCGTAATCTCTCTGTAGTCTATAGCATTCCAAATCCATGTTCGTTATTTACAAATATACTTTCGTGGGTGGTTGCGGGGCCAGGATATAATAATTGTCACTGGAGTGTTTCAGCTGTCGATTTGCCTTGGTAAGGTAATTAATTATTCTTCGACCAGCGGATAGTTCGAACAATTTGTAATGATCATCTAAAATATGTAGCATTTTAACTATATATGTGTAATATTATGTGATAGGTTGTAGTGATTGAGGAGGTAACAGACGAGTCGATCGCTTGATTGAGAATGGTTAATTTATTGGTGGCACTCGGCTCTTTTATAGCCCCCTGACATGATCAGAGGGGGGTCGGGGGGTCCCCACTCTTGAGAGAATACATGTCTACACATAGTGTAGGTTGTGGAGGAGCAGCCGATCACTGCACCGCTCCCCCCAGAATTTAAGTAACGTATTTAGTTAAATTTTGTTCTTCGTGCCGTTGCGGTGGCGGTTGTGGGGCGTGGGAGGTGCGTGTGCTGGTTGCGGTGGTTGCGGTGGTCCGTTGTGGCTGCCCGGGTCGTTGTCGTTGGGGGCGGTACGTTTGCGGCATATGAAGAGCCGGGATGTAGGCTGAGTGCGTGGGTACGGCCGTGGCGTTGTTGCGGGCGCCAGGTGCATGGGGTGCGACATTTTTGTGCTCGGGGGTCCCATGTGCGGCGGTAGAAACACGAGCCGTTCGTCGCGCGGCGTGTGGTCGGTCGCGGCTGCGTCGGCGGTCGCTGTTGTCGTCTTCGGTATGAGGCGATCGGCGAGAGCAGTGAGTTTCGTAAGATCGGGTTCGTCGTGCGCCGCGAGGTGAAGGCGAAGGCTGTTTGGAGGGGCTCGCAGAAAAGCTGCCGGTTGAGCGGGGTCGAGGTGTTGGCCGGGTGTGCTCTACGGGCGAGAACTGACGGTAGCTCGTCGTCGGAAGTCGGTTGGGGTCGGCGTAGAGGTCCGCTTGTCGGGGCTCGAGGGCGAGGAAGGCGCGGGCGAATTTAGCATGCGGCGTCGTGAGGCCTTCGTGTGTCAATGTGTTCTCGAGTTGGGCGAATCAGACGTGCGGGAATGCGGGGTCGTACGGCCGGAGCTGGAGCGTTGATGTCGGTGGAGTTGTTTCTGCGGGTGTCGGTGGTTTCGGGTCCCTTTCTTCGTTCTCTTTGTAGGCGCCAGTCCCGGAGAGGTGTTGTCTGGAAGTGAGTCTCTCGCAGGCGTCCGTGAGCGTTATTATAGAAAACGCGGGGTAAGGCGGTGAAGCGGGGAGTCGCTGCGGTCTCCGTTGACGCTGGCGTCGGGGTGGGGCGGCGCTGTGGGGCGTCGGAGTGGGGCGCGTGTGCCGGGCGTAGTGCTGCGGAGGTGGGGCTCGTCGCAGACGGTCGGCGGGCGCGGAGCGGCGTTGTTCGTCGTCGGAAGGCGCTGTCGTCGCACCGCGGTCGCAGACGGCGGGCGGAGGCTGTGCGCTGCGTGTCACCACTCGGGTTCACCAGTGTAGTGATTGAGGAGGTAACAGACGAGTCGATCGCTTGATTGAGAATGGTTAATTTATTGGTGGCACTCGGCTCTTTTATAGCCCCCTGACATGATCAGAGGGGGGTCGGGGGGTCCCCACTCTGAGAGAATGCATGTCTACACATAGTGTAGGTTGTGGAGGAGCAGCCGATCACAACATAGGTATTATACAGAAAGGAATCCCAGACTGTAATCACCTCTTAATTTAGGATGCCGCGAAATAGTTTTAAAATCCAAAAATATATGTGGGTAAAGATTGTTGACATGGATTTGGGAAATTATAATTTTGCATTATGTTCTAAAGTTCACTTATTGCTCCAGCTTCCTTATTTCAAAATGAAACTACGATTTTTAATGCATATTCAGATTATACAGCGATTTCAAAACAGCGACAATCCCTTCCCCTTCCATCACTCTTAGATGATTTTTCTCGATATGCAAATCGTACGATAATGAGCAAAGCCATGCTTAAAACGCAAAAATTTACGTTTTTTAAATGCATTTAAATTTGTAGGTAGTAAGCCGTATCTTCCACTTTTTCATTCACTCCCATTATATCAGGGTAAAAACCGAAGAATCAGAATGGCAGTTCAATTCTCTCGATAGGTGAAGTCGAGAAAATTAAAAATTAAAAAAAGTCACACATCACAACGTCTATCTGTTGTGGCATCCTCCGAAAAAGAATACTATAATTTATTCAATTAGTTAATAGTGGATGTACGTCAGATTAATTCTGTTAGTCGAATGGCTCATCGCCCGCATTGATGGGCCTTTCAAGGGGTATTAGATGATTCCTGTTGGCCGTGATGTCGCTGACTAATCGCTCTCTGGATCGGCCATTCAGATGGCAGGTAAATTGATCACCCGACCATCAAGCGTGTTGTGCCAATGAAAATTGAAACTTGGAGTCTCAACAGGCGTTCCCGCTTCGGTGCCAGTCAAACTGATAAGGGTCGACGATACAAACAATTAGCGGGCTTCAGAAGGAGAAACAATTACGAGAACCCGTTAAAAACGTTTGTCGCAATATCGCGTTATATCTTAGGCTATTACGTATACAAATCACATTTTGTAATCTCAAGTACGAATTGAGTTTCCAAATCTATCAAATCGTGCTATAGGTGTACCTATACCTTCAACATTAGCTATAATTTAAAACATGATCTTTCGTCGCTCTAAAGCGGCCCTAGATACGATAAATACGATGTCTAAACTGAACTCAACCCACACCAACACCAAATTCCACATATATACGACCTTTTTTGGGGATAGTTATGGGTGTTTCAAAAGAGAACAAAACGTTTGCGTATGCGCAGACGATACTTACGGACCAATCTGGTGTACCTGGACACCAATCCCCAGATATTTTTGAGAGGTCCGATAATACGGACTATTTTTGGTTTATTATTTTCAATAATGAACCTTTGGAATCGAGCATAAAAAAAAGTGTAACCCCCCCCCCCCCCCCCCACCTCAAAATTTCATGGTTTTCGTTTAGAAGTGTATATAATCCGAAAATGGAATAAAAAACGCAGCAAATTATTACAGAAGGGTTTATTATTTTCAGTACAGATTCCCCTTCGGTGTAGATCACTGTTTTCTGTGGTCAGTACCTACCATCGTGCACCATTTAGTGCATTGAATTGCATTCAATCCATTGGAAACCATTAAATTACAATAAATTGATATATTGATTGAAATGCAATTCCAATTGAAAGCCAATTCCAATTGAAATATCCATTGAAAACCATTGAAAACCACTGAAAACCATTGGAAACTACGAGCCACCCCCTAAAATTAGGCCAATTAAACTCTCATTCCCAGTATTAGGTACACGATTGTTGCGGCGTCCCTAGCAATGATATCCGAGCTGAATGTATACTATTTGACTCACCCTCCTGGTGGCGAAGCCTGTCTGTGCAAAGTTCGGAGCCTTATTGTGAACGAACGGCTGGACGTACAATGCTCCTGGCGGTCTCAATAAATCCCGTTCAAGAACTATTTAAAAACGTTTAAAAAGATTTGAGATAACGGCGTCCTGGGGATTCAACCCCTATTTTTCACCGCTTACATATGACGGATAGTTACGCCGAGCTTCCCGGACCAACTAGACCCCAAATGGGACCTACAGACCAAATTTCATCAATTTTGGTTCATTGTAACTAAGGAGAGAGCAAAGTGCGGTGTACGAAGGACAGACAGAATTTTTGGTTTATTGTTTTCAGTAATGAACCTTTGGAATCGAACATGAAAAAACAAATTTGTTTACTCCCCCTCAAAATTTTATGGTTTCTGTTTCAAGGTCTGAGAATCCGAAAGTGCAATAAACTAATTTCTGTCCGTCCGCCGTACTTCGCACTTTCCTTAGTTACCATGAACCAAGATTGATGAAATTTGGGTTGTAGGTCCCATTTGGGGTCTAGTTGGTCCGGGAAGCTCGGCGTTACTGTCAGTCATCCCTAAGGGGTGAAAAATAGGGGTTGAAATCTCCATGACGCCGTTACCTCCAATGTTTTTACGTTTTTAAGTATTCCTTGAACTTGGGAGTTTTTTTTAGATTGTACGTCCAGCCGTTCGTTCACAGTAAGGCCCCGAAGGTTGCACCGACAGGCTTTCAAAGCCAAGTTATCCCTAGGTTAACTAATGCTAAACTAATGTTTCAACGGATCTCGATTCTGCCGGCTCAGTTTCTGACCTTGAATGGACATTTGATTAGCTCTTTGCACGAACGAAGAAGCTACAAGTATAAGCTAAGTAGGTCGGAAGGTGGAGGTTTTTGAAAAATGCATTCAGTAACTCGGACATGTTTGCTTGACCCATATGCTCTTTTACTAGACCCTGGAAAATTCAATATCCAGCTTAGGAATTTCCAAGACACGAACAATTTTCCGATTCACCCCGTAAACCACGTGGCCACGGAGAAGGCTTTGTGAAGGGAGATTTATTTATTTTTAGTATAGGAGTCTTTACAATGAGTTGGCACATTTTACAATAAATTAAAGGATAGTCAGTAGAGAAGTACGAGAGATGATATTGTCGTGGTATCCTCCTAGAACCACTCCCTGTAAACTCAAGATCTCGCAAATAAACTCAGAAGTGGGGACGAAAGACGCAGGAGCACCGAGGGACCTAGTGGGGATCCCCACCATCCTCCACTAGCTGGAGGATGGAGGGAGATAGCCCTCAGGGCTATAAAAACTCGCCTCCTTCGCCTTTCTAGCCATTCTACGCTCTCCTCTAGTCACTGACTACTCTCTCACCTCGCTCCTCCTCTCTCTCTCCTTAACCCAAAAGATCCTGGATTTGGTGACATCCTTGAGTGTTGGAACCAACCAGGCAAACGATCCCAAAAAGATCCCGGCATTGGTGACAGCCACTGTGTTGGAACCAACCGGGCACACATCCTAAGAGGTCCCGGAATTGGTGACAGCCTCGAGTGTTGGAACCAGCCGGGCACATATCCGAAAAGATCCCGGATATCATGGTGACATCCTCCAATGTTGGAACCAAGCTGGGCATAACCTTACACCTCTAGTAGTGAATGCACGCTACCCACCATTCACTACAGATATTATTTAGGACATACTAATTACTATACAAATAGTATACTAGGATACTATACTAATTTTATTAGTATAGTAATAAAAGTACAGTATACATTAAACAGTATACAGTTAACATTATACAGTTTTGTTTGAATTGAGCTCAGTGGAGATCTCTCAGCGTTGAAGCTGGACTTGTTGTCTGAGAGCGAGAGCAGCGGTGGCGCGCCGAATGTGTCCTCCTGATCCCTGCTTTCTATTTGGAGGGCTTGTTAGATATTTTCCCTCGCTAGCTCTGATGTGTTGCCGCGGATACCGTTCTCGCGGGTCGCTGCAGTGGGATACTGGAACAGCATGTGGAAAACGGAATCAGACTCCCCATGCCCGCAGACGGGACAAGGGCGACCTCCCTCAAAACCTGCAGAAGGCTTTATGAAAAAAAGCAATGTATGTGGTTAGACCAAGTTTCACCAGTTCCTTCAACGAAACTAAGTTTCGTTACATTTTGTTGGCGAGGGTAAGCAAGCCGAATCGAGGCACAAGCGAGCGAGCCCTCGAATTCGATGTGGTACAATTCAATTATTATCATAACGACAACCTTTGATTCGTGCCGTCTGACTAAACGTTGTCTGCGGTTTTAACGACCTAACGTTGTTCAAAGGCTTTCGTTTCATTGAACTTTCGAAGTAGGAAACGCGAGAGAAAATATTAATGACGACGAAGATGAAGGGGGTTTCAAGTCACTCGCAAAGAGGATACAGTTCCCGCGAGCTCTTGGCAACACCGACTTCAATTAATCAGAGCGGGAAGTTCGCGGAGAAGGTGGTAGGTAGGAAGTAATGCGGAGTTGAATCGAATTTCACGGGTTCAGCCACGGGATGTGAGGTTTGTGTAAACATGATCAAAAGTATCCGCTCGATTTAGAGGTTCGAATTCAGATTTGGATCGAGCCGACTGGGAGTTTTGTCGTCACAAATCAACTTTAATGATTGAAATTTAGTATATAATACTAATAACTATGAATTTCGTCCAAGGCTCTTTCCAGAACCCCGGTTGAGCTGAGACCATCAAGTATTAATCATTCGTAAAGAAATTGAAATTAATTCAAGGAAATGGATGCTGGAGCAGAATTTAAAAAACGCTGCAAATCCCTGCACAACGGTTTATTATTTTGTACAGAATACTCTCCTGTTACAGATAACCGGTCTCCGTATAGCTAACCCTTCTATACAACATATATGTACTATTCTACACATATTATGTAGATCACGGACCCTCCGTAGGTTAGTACCTAACCCCGTACTCGTTACTAGGTACCTAGTTAAACCGTTGTGTAATAATTTACCTGTATAGGTTCCCCTTCTACGGAGATAGAATAATGAACCGTTGTGTAATAATTTGCCCATAAATGATACTTCAACGGTTGTTCAAGTTGCAAAAGTAGGTACCTATCCAGCCCCTTCTGGGTAGATGAGCCGTTGTGTAATAATTTACCAAAAACCATACCCTTCAATCAAAAGTTTTTGAGATACGGCGTTCTGAAAATTTCAACCCCTATTTTGAACGCCTTAGAGATGACTGACAGTAACGTCGATCTTCGAGGACCAACTAGACCCTGAACCCGAATAGACCGAATAACCCGAATTTCATCAATTTTTTTTCATGGTAACTAAGAAACGAGGCCCGTACGGCTTACGGCGGACAGACAGAAATATTTTTATTGCAGTTTTGGATTCTACACACCTTGAAACGTAAACCACCAAATTTTGAGGGGGGGTAAGAATTTTTTTTTTCATGCTCGATTCCAATGGTTCATTATTGAAAATAATAAACCAAAAGTCATAAAAAATTCAAAAAAATTCATTAAAATTCAATTCATTATAATAATATTGTAGTGATCAGTTCTTCGGTGTCCTTCAGGGTTTGGAGGGTCCAGAAACTCTAAGAGGATATTTTAATGGACATCGTGAAGGTATTAACGGTAGGTATACGGAAGGAATACGAGGTATTAAGAACGGATTTCCCCCCCCCCCCCCCCACAAACAATGGAGCGGGAGTGCAGGTAGGTGGTATGTAGCTCCCTCCAATCCACTGATGGAGCGAGCATCAATATTGATGTGTCCACCCCTCATCCATGGGAATGACGCTCGAAATGGGTGCAAGATGATCATATTTTCCAGCTACAGATATTTCAAATTAGGGAACTAAATAATGCGGTGGACACTCGCCGTTTCTCCAATTAACAACCAGCGGGTTCCGAACTCGGTGGTTGGTTCCGTAAGGGATTGAACGTCGATTTGCTCGATAGTATTATTTATCATCGTTACGGACGTGGTGGTGTGGAGGAGGGGGGAGCATCCCGGAACCTTTGAATATTCATACCCGCCTGGAAAGGGGAATAATGCTTTACTGAAGGAGTGGATGAAATAGATTTTCAGGATCTCAATAGTTACTACTGCCTTAATTACAGGTAATAAATAACACAAACCTGAAGTGTGTTACCTCGAAAAGGATGAGTCAATTTTTATGCAGTTTTTCCCCTTAAGCACGTATGTATTTGAAACCTACGCAAAATTCCAGGCTCCTGAGGAGGTAGCGATACGGCCGCGACACAGATTTGTATTTTCTGTTGTCATTAAGGTACATAGTAAACATTTAAGGATCAACCCAAACAGACCAGTTGGTGAATAGGGAAAAACCTTAAAATTCTAAGGGGCGGTTGCTGAGCTGGGCGTTTGAAAATCTCGGACTAACTGTTAGTTTTCCCGAATGGGAAAAAACGGCTTGCTGAGTCCCAGACTACATTTTTTAATTCTGGGATCATCTCAGCCCGGGACTAAAAATTAGTTCTAGACTTCCCAAAGAAAGTACTAGATCAACGGAGGGAAACGTACGGGAATTGCTGTTATTATGTTGGTAGTACCATTATTTCCATCTGATTCTCGCCTTCTTCCAGGTTATCTCCAAGGTTACCTCACTCGTGCCCGTGTTTTTCATCTACTGTTTGTTGCCAACCTAGAGTTGTTTCCTTTCGTCGGTCTGTTGACTCATTGCTCCTTATACTACGTTGTAATTCCTAAAGGTTTCGACTGATTGCACCTACCTACTCATATTTTTAGAGCCTTTGCAACATTCTATGTGTTTTAATGAAAATATGTTTTAAAATATATTTATAGAGTTGTTATCGTGAAGCAAAAAGTTTTATGCATGATTATCAAAAGTTCGAGTTACTCTTATCAAAATGCGAGTTTCAAGTCGAATATTTAGCAAAACCGGGGTTTAGCGAATTTTCGAAGAGCTATTGCGCTGGTTGGTTTTTCAACTTGCTAGGTGCCACTCAATTTCCCGGTGCTTTTGGGTAGAAAAATTTATAGTAGTTACAATCACTTCTCGTGTTAAATTTGAAATATCAAAACATCAATTTACTAAAATTATGTTCAGCAAAGTCATTGGAAAAAGCGACGAATTAAATCATCCCTTGTTGTATATTCTTCTCGGAAAACATTCATTCATCCCACTCGCGGTCAGTGACATCCTCTTCATTTTGAGTATAATCATCTGAGTCCTCCCATCTGTTGATCACCAATTTCTCGGTGGAGGGTTCCTTCGGCAAAAAACCTTACCGCTACCAAATCCTTGCTCCACACAGGTATGGTATGAGGGGCTCGAGAGTCTGGCATATCCACCAACTCTGCCACCATTTCTATAAAATCTCTAACGCTTTCTTTTGAGAGTCTGTATCTCTCTTTGAACTCTACGTTCGAGATATCATCAAATGGTTGATTGGATTCCCTATCATACCTGGGCCTCCGAATGTCATCTGGTATGTAGTCCAGGTAGTCCATTAAAGTTAAAACAAACTATAAAAAACACAAACTACCAAACAAGAACGCAAACCTAAAAAAAACCTCTCGAGACAGCAGATAAACTCTGGGATCAAAGAGATGATTCTGCAGAAGGGAGGGATTAAAAATCAGGGCTAAAGTGAGCCCAGGACCAACTTCTAATTCTGGACTAAGTACTATTGGGAGCTCAGCAAGGCACCAGAATTAAAAATTAGTCATGGTTTATGTCGAATTCGAACTCAGCAAGTCATTTCACGAAGTCCGGGTTTAAAATTAGTCGAGGTCTAAAAATTGGTCCTGGATCTAGGCATAGTCCAGGACCAAATATAATCTGAGTCTCAGCAACCTATTTTTCTAATAAACCCGGACTATCACCATTTAGTCCAGGACTACGCTCTAACCTCGAGCTCAGCAACCGCTCCTAAGGCTCCTCAATTTCTTCCATGTCGGTCTTGGTTGTAGAAGTATTGCGAAGTGGGAGAAAAACATTTTTGTCCATAAAATCCAAACTTTCCTCTCCAGTGTCGAGTTTTAGAACTATAAACCCATTTTTCTGTTGAACATTTTTTTGTGAGTTTTTGAGGTAAATAGCCTACCTTGGTTAGGTGAGGTAGGCACTATAAAGTTAGTATTATTTGTAATTTGAATGTCGAGTGTTTTTGGCTAATTAATTAATGTGTAGGGTAATTAATAGGATTAAGTTTTACGTTATTAAATTTGTCTTGAGCTAAACAATTTTTTGAGACCACCTGGAGCATTGTATACGTCCAGCCGTTCGTGTGCACCGAAAAGCTTGGTCAACACGATCGTGAATCAAACTGTATAAATCCGGCCGGGATATCATCACTAAGGAGCACCTGATTATAATCAGGGATGGCTGTATGAAGTCGAGTTGGTTGTACTGCGATATTATTTCATTTGATAAGTGATGGACTATTGGAGTTTGTTGGTAGTTACTTCTGAAACTTGAACAAACTTTGAAGTATTATTGATGGGTAAATTATTGCACAATGGTAAATTATTACACAACGGTAAATTATTACAGAACGATAAATTATTACACAGCGGTTTACGTTTTTAAATAGACCTTAAACTCTTGAATTTTTTGAGACCACCCGCAGCATTGTTTGACCAGCCGTTCGTTTGCATCGAAAAGCTCATCGTCAGCATCATCGTGAATGAAACGGTGTAAATCCCATCCAGATGTCATTGCTAGGGAGCACCTGATTATAATCACGGGTGGCTATATCACGGGCTGTATGAAATCGAGTTGGATGTTCTGTGATTTTATTTCATCCTCTTTCGGATTTTGTTGATCGGTACTTTTGTAACTTGAACAAACGTTATGCTTAATGAATAACAACAAATAATTATTGAATTGTTGAATCCTTCGCATTTTTATGAAACTTTGATTCCGGGCCGGCTCCATTACTCGATTTAGGGATTTCCTGGGTGGAGCCGGGGGGGGGGGGGGCAGAAGGGGGCATCTGTATAGGTAAATAATAACCCATTGTGTAGTAATTTGCAGCGCTTTCATCCACAAAACGACCGAAACCGTATAAATTAATGAATCTAAAATAAAACCAATTTGGTTAAATCTCTTTCAACCGATATCAACGAAAAGGATGTCCTTTGACTGAAAAATTCATTAACTTACCATCATAGCCTACCAAAAATATCATTCAAGCGAATTCAAGGGAAGGCCTCCAAAAAACCCGCTGCTTCAGAAAAGTCGATTTTTTCTCCCCCTTTTTTTCTTGTCACTCTTCTCTTTTTGCCACCCAGTTACCCTGCTAAGGACGGACGTTTATGGTCCGTTTTCATTTAATTTACTCGGTTTTCGTCCAACCCTCTGCACAGTTTATCGTTTCATTTGTTCAGACAGGAGTACGACAACTTGAAATGTATTTTCATACTGTAGAATTAAACGTATTGCCTATCAATTCTAATTTATTATTTACACTAATAATACATCTTCGGAATCGAATAACAAAACATTCTTTTGTCGGTTCGGTTCACATTTCGAAGTTGATACGTATAGTAAAATTTAAAAAAAAACAGCATAAATATATGTAAAAATAAACGAAATGTTGTGGACAGCACTTTAGACGCCCAAATAAATTTTGAGTCGGGGGTGAATCTAGAGAATTTTCATAACCCTAGATCATAAATCATAATATAAGTTTAGATTTAATACCTGTCCATATGTACTTACTATCTCGTTTCATTTGATTTCCAAGACTTCAAGACTTTATTGGCAATATAAGCAACAACGAAATATATGAGGGAACAAATTAATAACTTTCCTCTCAAAAACTGCCCACCAAAGAATAAGTTCCTAGGCATTTGTGCTCCTCGGAGGAGCAAAAAGAAAAAAAAATCCAAATCTATCCAAATCTATTTTGAGTTTAATGCTTACCTATTCCTATATACTCCTCGATCTATAGGTACACTTACCAATATATCTATATACTCTATATATGTAGTTCTCTCGCTCTCTCTATATATATAGGTCTATATATCTATATATACTCCTCGGTACTATAAATATTATGTAGGTATTTAGGTATGATCTACTTTAGATTAATGATCGTCGATGCGCATGTTACATGAAATACTCCATCCTTTGATAATTTACGTCATCTACAGCACGCTGAATCAATCAAGAATTTAGGTGATATCTATGCATATCAATGCCTAATTAGATACTTATCTATCCTGATGCGAAGATTAAACACAGTGTTTCTGAGACCTGTCCCAAGGAAATCGATATCCCTTGCGGACGGTGGAGTTGAAACAAGTGGAAATTGTTCGGTACTCCAAAATTACTACAAAAAACATTCTATTTGTACCAGAATAATTTTTGTTACTAATTGTTCAGCCCGATAGGAATATATCCAGGGGTGTTATGAGTGAAAATGTGTATAAAAATAGGTACTTTTTGTGTTTTAGTAACATGTTAGTAAAATGAGCTTTTGAGGTATCGTTTTCCATGTTTTGGGGACGAGAAGACCGAATATGAAGTAGATTTTGACCAAGTAGTGGAAAATTGAGGTTGTACCAGATGTTCAGCTCCCAAAATTGATTTTTTATTAGTCAAAAACCTGCGAAATCGTCTGAAATCAACATCAGTTTGTAGAATAACACTAGAAAAAGTGTCAACACGTGGATCAAGACGATTAAATGGCACTATCAATAATCAAAGATAATTTGAAAAAAAAAAAAAAACCAGAAAAAAAAAAGCGTACCTAATTCAAGTTTTGGGGGCCAAAATTGGTGGAAACCACCAGAAATAGCTATTTAAATTATTTTATATGAAAAAAACAATAAATAAACAGCCAGCATTTCTGTAGGTTTGTCCAATAGAATAATAATTTCATGTGACAAGGACTTTGCAGCGTTTTTCCAGGGATTAATGAAATAATAACACTTACGTAAGCAACCTTTTGAGCCCCTCCCCCCTTGCAAGCAAATCTACTGGAGCCGTTCAAAATTTGCAGAAATTACAGTGATGTTGTTTGATGGTTTCTTTGTAAATTTTTCATCAGGTTGGACTATGGTCGTTAAAGGCTACGAAGGACGGTGGAACAAACTTCACAGTATTTTCCTATTGCTCACTCCCGCTTTGAAAATTGTGTTACGTCGCTTTTCTCAAGGATCGCTCGCGATTTCATAACATCTACATCACAGGGGTACGTTTTAAAAAGCGGGCGGACGATAACTACTATGTTAATTTCAATTCTTTACAAGGGAAAAGTCAGGCGTGACCCAGTTTAGTGATAAGAACTCTTTGAAGCGTATTCTCGATTCTCTGTGTTATCTAGCACGTCACGGTAATTTTTCCAACGTGGACGCTGACGTTAAAATTTTTGCCCTGTAAGGGAGTAATTTGTGTAGGTACCACTTTTTATTTTTCATTTCAGTGTCATATTAAATTAAAAGTTCATAAAGAGGGAAACTGGGTCGTTCCTTCGATATCTGGCGCGTCCTCAGGACCCCAAAAGGGATCGGGCATTCCAGGCGGGAAATTCCTTCGAGCCGCTGGGATCCATTGGTTTAGCTCCCGTTTTCAAAACGGTAGCCGCCGAGCTGTGGATAATAAGGTGGGCCGGGAAGGGAGAGAACCCTATCGGTTTAATCGCCTTTTCAATGGTGCGGCGACGGTTTTGCATATTTGGACCCGGTTTTGGTAGAATTGGTATCACTCGCTTGTTGGCCTGTTCACTATTCACATCTGGCGAGTAGTGAGTGCGGTGCTGCGTAGTCACAGAACCGAACCACCTTATCAATAAGCTCGCACATGTATATTTCTCATCCTGTACCTCATACCATTAAGCCCACACCCACTGTAAATACCTCCTCACCCACCTTATCAATAAGCTCGCACATGTATATTTCTCATCCTGTACCTCATACCATTAAGCCCACACCCACTGTAAATACCTCCTCACCCACCTTATCAATAAGCTCGCACATGTATATTTCTCATCCTGTACCTCATACCATTAAGCCCACACCCACTGTAAATACCTCCTCACCCACCTTATCAATAATCATCATACACCTTGTACCCTAGCACGTAAGCAATCCTAGTCGTAAGTCGCCTTCAGCGTACACATTGTTTGCCGCCGCCCTCAGCGCCTGTACTCTCCTTGTCTACCCATACATCATCGCCTTCAGCCATACCATTGTTCGCCTCTGCCTTCAGCACCTGTAAACCTGCGCCTTCAGCCCCACTACTATTCTCACTGCCTTCAGCCCATGTAACTCTGCGCCCTCAGCTCACACAATTTTGTTTTTTTTTCGCTCAAACTGGGGGGACCTCTGTCGTGAGTCCCTCCCGGAACTCCAACTCACTAGAATTAAGTTCTCACCAAAAACAACCTGTTAAAATAAGGCTCTGGGAATAAACGGTAAGAGTGGGGCAACCGACGCAGGATCCGGCTCAACCTGAAACCCCACCACCAGGGTGGGGACTTCAGAGTCTATATAACCCCGGATCCTGTGCCATTTTCGCCATTCTACGTCTCCTCTAGCTGCTGGCTACTCTCTCTCTCTCTCCTCAAACCTCCTCTCTTAAAACTATCTTCTCAAATGCTCTCATAGTAAATTCACACACAGTAAATTCACATTCACCCATTTCATAGGTGGAGGTCTCGCCCTTAACCAACCCTGATGAAACACACTACACGCTCGGTGGAGGTCCGCCCTTAACCGCACACACTCGCTACACAAATTCATTATTAAATTCACTCACACACATTTCATCAGGATCTGGTGGAGGTCTCGCCCTTAACCGATCCGGATGATACACACTACACGCTCGGTGGAGGTCCGCCCTTAACATCACAAACACTCACTATTAAATTCAAACACACACATAAATTTAGTCAGGTATGGTGGAGGTCTCGCCCTTAACCAACCTGACGAAATTTATCACACGCTCGGTGGAGGTCCGCCCTTAACCGCACACACACACACACACACAATCAAATTTCATGCCATCAAATTCACTAGCTTAAATTACCTTCAACTTTTTCAATACACGCTCGGTGGAGGTCCGCCCTTAACCGCAAACACACCAAAAATCACACACATCAATTTTAGCTTTAAATTAGTAGTAATGGTAGGAAGGGGCTTTCAGACCAAGCACCCCCCCCCCCCACGGCTTGGTCTGATACCCCCTGGGGTCCTGGAGCCAAGTACCCCCCCCCCCCCCTCACCCTTCCCCTGTTGCTGTCAGGTGTGTGGGGATTCCGGACCGAGGGTTTTAAATCGCGGATGACGTCACGGGGATCTCGGACCACGGGGCTCGTCCTGGTGAGGTCACGTACATCCTGTTGATTCGCGGGGGGGATTTCGCGAAGTCCGATCACGAGTGAAGCAGCGAAAAAATTTTTTCTCGCCATCGAGATTCGAACCCGGGACTTCTGGATGGTAGTCGAGCACGCTAACCACTGAGCCATTGAGAGGCAGTTGGTATAGTGTGTGAAACACGAGGCTATAGGGGGCGTGTATTACACACGTAAAATAGATCGTTTTTCAGGTGAGTCACGAGCGAATTATTCTTGCCATGTACCTACCACCCTCATATCCTCTAAGCCCTCCCTATATAAGTAAGTAGATGGTCGAACGTGTTGTTATTGTTAGTTTGTGATATAGGGGAGACACTATGAACGCGTGTTTAATCGATATCACGTTATTTCAAATACCGGATCGAGTCTTTATAAAAGAATTGAGCGTATGTCACTTGAACGCTGAAAAACCCAATCATTTCGTATTTGATTTGAGTAATGTCATATCTCAGGAAGACAGTTTTTCAAAAAGTGCTATATCTTCAAGTCGGCATCACGGTCTCCAGTACGATCAGGGTCCCGACGATTCGAGTAATTTAGAACGAATACTGAAAGATTCTACCTACGAGACATCCTACATTTTCGTCAAGGGGCTTCAAAAATGTATTATTTTGAGTAAAATACTGAAGCGTAAAGTATTTGATTTGGGTGATTTCGGATTCGAATCCTTGAAAGTCCTAAAGACACATAAATTAGACACGTTTTGCTGTCAAGAACATCTCAAGTTAAACCCTTTTTTTTACTCAACTTGTTCACTCGCTAAATTGACAAAATTTCATCGAATAGTTAAAGAAGACCCTGACAAGATCAATTTAATGTCTGCAGAAGTTCGCTTCCAAACGTTCAGCATCGGTAAATTCGAGGTGAGCTGTCATCAACTCGCAAGATTTGGCTTCATAAGAGACAACTTGGCAAAAAACTCGATAATTTGTGTCCGTTGTTTCAAAACGTTGAAGAGTGGTTTATATGAGGTTCATTTTTGTTGATTTTCGTACCATAAAAAGGAAAATACGACGAGTTAAAGCGCGTGTTTGAAAGCCCGAGGCTGGGCCTCCAGGAAGTGGAACAGGAGGAAGCGGGGGGGGGGATCTTCCCGCCATTTCTTAGTTCCCCCTCACAACCAAGAGATGGGGCGGGCTGCTCTTCTTGAGATATACCTACGGTATAAAAATAGCTACGCTATATAGCTATGCTAGAAAATAGCTTTGCTAGAAAATAGCTACGCTATATTACCTATACCTATCTATATTATATAGGTACCTAGGGTACCTATATACCTCATTCAGCTCATAAAAGCAGACAGTTTTACATCATCTGAATCAGTTTGTTGTTCACCTGTCAACTAGCCATTATGAAAAACGAATCTCGTGGATTAAAACACTGCCCTTTGTGCATGTTTACCAATAAGCCATGGTTTGTCAAGTCTCCCCCCACCGTCGACAAAACATTCCTAGCAAGATGCTGTGAGGACATAAATAACAAGAAAAACAAGAACAATCAACCCTACAATCAAATCTTTGTTCATCAGAATCAACTCAACGAACCAGCAATCAACATCAATGTTCCGTGGTGGGATCCTGACCCAAAAGTGAGGCGTGAAAAGAGAAGACAATTTTTCATCAACAAGAAAAAGTGCCATTACCACAAAATACCTACGTAGGTACTATTTTTTAGAGCGCTAGTCCCAAATATGTCATTTCACCCTTATCAATAATCGCTTTCTGTTAATAAAATCGTATTTTCCTTGAAAGTTTTTTTTTTTTTTCCCCTTTTCTCCTTAAAAGTACCTATATGGAGTATGAAGATACACGTTTTTGTTTTTAAAAATTTTATGAAATATAATAATATAGAAAGTTAAAAAATACAAAATTAAATGTTATTATATACCTGCGGTTTTTTTTTGAAATAATAACCGACCGTCTTCCGGGCATAATTGATACCGTTCTAAAACAATCGTTTTGAACAAAATACTGTTCTTAGAGCTCTAGTTTTAACAATATTACGAGCGATCGACCGTTTGCGCAGGAAGACCTCCCACTCCTCAACCTCAGGGGTATAAAAGAACCAACTGATCACCATAGCGTTCAGTATACAAGATGGAAGCTGTAAAACTATTAACTAATGACGTGTGGTACGAATATTTCGTGAGTGAACCAGTGTACACGTTAATCAATGACGATAAATCGGGAGTATTTTTAAATGCTGTTCAAAAAATGCGACGGCTCAATAGCATAGTTGAACGTGTCCGAAACCGTGATACCATGGAACCATACACCAAACAAGATATCCTTGCACGGTGCATCGATATACTAAGGGATTTACATTACGCTTTTCACAACGACCGGTACAACGAACTCGAGGAAAAAATTCAAAAATTGAAAAATAGCGTCAAGCATATATAAAGAGGTGTACCACTCGCTAGCGGTACTCAGTTGTAAAGTGATCAACCATGTATCAACAAAAGAATTATTTTGACCCGGAGATACGTCTCAAGAGTTTCTACAATTGGACATCAGCATTGCACACCCCACAGGAAATGGTAGATGCAGGTTTTTACTACACCAATAGAGAGGATATTGTGAAATGTCCTTATTGTAAAATGGTAGTAGGTGGTTGGAAAAGCGGTGAAAACCCGTACAACTGTCACTTTCGTTGGAGTCCTTATTGTGATTTTTTCCCCACACAACAGTCAGACACTACTGATCACGAGGAGACATCAATCGTGCAAGCTGCTGATGAGGATAAGAGCATTTTAAAACCACAAAACCCGTCAGTAACTGAAAAAATATCATCCAAGGGGGCGTGGTCAAAACAAGCTGTACCGTGAAAGAGTAGTGGTGGGGGCAAGTCAACCGTTGGCTCGCCTTTTGCTATATAAACTCATTTGCAACGGGTAAAAGTTTATACGTTGTGTGGTAACCCCAAGTGTCAGACACAAGTTGCAATGAGTCGAGTCGAGCATTCCTTTTCACGAGTGAAAAAATTCGTGGCAGAAAACACTAGTTCCAAAAACTGCGTAATTTTTTCGTGGATGAACCAGTCCATCAGTTTCGGTCAGAGTGAGTGGCGGCATATTTCCTCAGCACTACGAAAGAATGTACCTGTATTGCTCAACTCTTCCAAGAAACAACGATTACCAATTATACAGTTTTTCTCAACTGACACTTCTGAAATGAAAACGTGTGAAAATTCCGAGAAAACAAGACGCGGAATTTGGATGTGGGACAAATATTCGAGAATCCTGTTCTCAAGGCAAAATATCTTGGATCTGTATAATCACCTGGACGCCATAGATGGCGTTATTTTGAGCTCAGCGGATGCATCGATCTTCACACAGGTCACACCTGTCAAATCGACAGTTGAATTTTCAGCCACTACAGCTACCATGGAACCACATGCCGCCCCACGAGAAGCACCGACTGAGCAGTTGTTCATTCATGGAATTGACACCCCCCACAGCCCTACCCCACCAATACCTATGTACAAGGTAAACCATGCTAACCCTGTTCATACTTTAGTCGCTGATGAAAATTCGCTAAATTTTAATCTAAACGATTATTTGCAAAACATTTCATTTAGTATGGATAAATGGGATTTGGTAAACAATGTTAAACAAACTCCGGATAATGTAAAACGTAAACTTCCAATTTTTGAAACACCCGTTTGTGAAGCACCCGTAAAAAAGGTGAAAAAGAGAATTGTTTTCAAGCATAATAATAACGCAAAAGAATAATGATGAAGATTTTTAATTGTTGATGTATGGGGGTAATGTAATACTCCCTCATACCTTTAGATACTCTGAAAAATGTAAAACGTAAATTTTCAATTTTTGAAGCACTCGTTTGTGAAGCACCGTAAAAAAGGTGAAAAAGAGAATTGTTTTCAAGCATAATAATAATAACCCAAAAGAATAATGATGAAGATTTTTATGGCAAATTTATCAAAGTGTATTATACCTATTATAATATATACGACTCTGTATTATCAATTAATGTATCGCTAACTGTTGATGTATGGGGTAATGTATCACCCCTTCATACCTTTAGATAGGTACTCTGAAAAATGTAAAATGTAAATTTTCAATTTGTGTATCCTTTGTTTTCTGCCAAATATTATATTTAGCTAGAATAAAATGTATCAGATTTTTAATAATTAAACGCTTATATAATTGTGCATGCACCAATCTCATCTGTAAGGTTTACAAAAAATATAGCCGCTGTTTAAAATGTTTTATTATGCAATAAAGTATTACATTATTTTACAAATTGATCATTTTTTATCTTATGAACCCCTTCAAACCCTAAATACTTGACCCACGAATATTTTGGAGTCTTTTTCACTATTTCACTGATAAGATATACGTCATCGTGCTTAACTGGTGTAATCTCCTCAATATAAAACCGTCCGTGAATTTTATTACCTTGTTTGTCTCTCAAGGAAAATGTTACGGGCGAAGAAGAGTGTATTTTTGAAATATGGAAGATCTCGTACGAAAAATTTATCTCGTAGGATTTAGAAAACGTTTTTCTTTCGGTAGATATCCGTACAGGATCACCAACTTTGAATTTCACAGGTTTCTCAAAAGTTTGCGATTGTTTGTATACAGTGTGCAAAAGCAGTTGTTGGTTATCCTTAGATACATCGTTGGGTCGCATTCTGATTGTTCGGTGGTACGAAGAGTTATATTCCTTTACGATGGTATCCAAATTGGCAATCCAATTATAGTTCCCATTTTCATGAAAAACGCGAAAAATACGACGTTTTAAGGTTAATATAACACGTTCAGCCATTGCGCATTTCAAATTGGAAAAACTCTGATAGAAATTGATCTTGTGACGTGTCATCATATCGGTAAACTGTTTGTTTATAAACTCTCTCCCACGATCAGACATGACATTTCGAACAGGGTACGTCTTTAAAATAGATTCCATAGCAGGTGTAACATGAATAGGTTTCTTACTTTTTAGTGGTTTACAAAAAAGTTTTTTTGAAAAAACATCTATGCAGACTAAAATGTATTTGAATGACTCGTTAAATTTCGAGTACTTTTGAAAGTCTGCAAGGTCGATTTGCAACGTATCTCCGATTCCAATTTGGTGAAAGCTCCGCCTAGGATATATTTTTCTCGATGGTCTGAGTAACTCTGAAATCACATCTTTTCGAACGGAATCCATTATCAATCACTTCAAAGTTTGTTCAAGACTAAACGCAATATTGTTTTGCATACTATTATAAACCTCTCGAGGCTAAGAAAACAATGCGCTAGGTAGCTGCATAATATACCTACTTGCCCCGTGGATAACCTCCAGACACCGTCAAGGACATGGTCAAGTGCAGACCCAACCTGCAGCCAGATGCATTTACTTCCCTTCCACATCCGCGAGTGTAGTAGGTATATAAGGAAGTGACCTGCGTGTTGGAACTTCACTCTTGCTTTCAAGAACCTATACCTCTGAACAGCAACTCTTGTCTTTTTTGATCCTCAACAGCTCAAAGAAAAAACCGTAAGTACCTGTTAATTTTTATACTAACTTGTGAAATAGGTAAGAAAATTAATGGATACACTAGGAGTTGAAATTTTCTTTTTTATTTAAAAAAAATGAATTTACGAGTCATTGTGGAGATTGAAAATTTTTTTTCATTTTGAATACATGGGTGTGTTACAATAATATTCTTCACATACTGGAGGGGTCGAACGTCCATTGTTGATTGCTGAAAATGTTTTCAGATGAAAATCAATATTGTTGAGGCTATACCAAAATTTTATGCAACCACAAGTACACGGATAGTCACAATCTAATGAGGGATCCTGCTTAAACATCCAACAATTTGATAAATGTATTCCATCTAGTTCAAAGTTTGCCAAAACACTCGTAGTATTTATTATAGCATCTTGCATTTCAATAACGCGCAATAACATTTTGACACGTTTCTCGGTAGATAGTAAAGGATCAAGTCGCAAAATAACAAGTTCATGATACTCTTTAGATGAGGTTAAATCCAAATACGATTGCATGTTTGTTGGTACCAAGTCTTCACAGTTCTCTTCTTCTTCTTCACATAATTGAGGGGTTGATAAACCGTTGATAATTTTCGATAGTTTTTTTAAATCTTGAACAATTAAACGAACACTCCACCAAAATTTGAAGCACGTACATTCACGAGGGTAATATATTTCACAATCATGTGGTAGCGATGGATCGTTGTTGAAAAGAAAACAGCTTGTCAAGTGCCCTTCATCGACTTCGTAGCTGGTTATTCCATGCATATTACGTAGGATCGTATCGTGGTGTTCAATGGTTCTCAGTATCATTTCAACACATTGTTTGGTTGAGAATATCGGGTTCCGTCGAAGGTTGACAAGTTCTTGATAATTTTCAGACGCAATCAAATCTAGATACTTTTCCATAGTTAGCGGTAGGCGGAGGGGGCTAGGACAATGGTCAGACGGTTACTAGACTTCAATGCCGATGTCAGCTCACCTTCAGCCTACACCCTCCCTTATATAACGTTTTTTATGAAAATTGTTATAGTTGATTTCCTCTATTATCTAATGGTAACGAGGAAAAGCATTTCGCAATTCTTTCAACATTTCAGTCTTGACCGTTTCAATTTTATTTTCAATCTCTGGCATCTTCAGTTCGACGGAATGCAAGACTTCCCGTTTTACAATGTCAAGGTTTTGATCTTGCTGTCGATTAGCTTTTTCCACAATCGAAGTCACTTCTTTCATCACGTCAGCCTTCACCCTTAGTATATACGGGGATACCTGAGATCGAAAGTCTGTTTTTTTCATAACCGTTTTTTTCAACTCTTCGAAGGAACTTTTGTCGAGTTTTTGGTTCAACTGTTTTGAGAGCTCGTTGGCCTTGTTCTCCAAGGTTTTTAAAGACTCTTGGATAGATTGTGATAAAGATCCTTGCGACTGGTTAACGTCTTGATTAGCATGATGAATGTGTTTATAATGTGAACCTGGTTCAGCCAAAACTCCGTACCTGTTGTATGGCATTTCAGATCACAACTGATTATTACATTATGTAACCTCTCGTTTTAAGGACCGATATCAAACGTTGAATTTCCGTTTGAGCCGATAAATTTCCAGCACTTTGGGACGCGATCGCTATACGTAGCTGTCGTACTAGATCATTTGGTTCGCTGGACATTGCGTGTCTTCCGAGAATGTCAAACGTACCAACGTTAATCCCTGTCCCTTTTTTAGTTTTTGAGCGTGATCGCAGTTTCATCATGGTAGCCTGATCTCGTTTATTAATAAATTTTGAAATTACGGTTTTGAACTTGTACGTTTGCTCACCAGCGTAAGAATTTAATTTATCGTTATTTATATAAAACAAACTCGTGTTATTCGCAATTGTTTCGTAATTATTTAAATCAGTCAAGTTGTAGTTGGTAGGTTTTTTATGAAATAATAACTCCACCAAACCTTTAGAGAGTGGGTATTTGACATCTTTCACAATTAGATCCGTTGGTGTAAACTGAATTGGCAAATTCCCCAGGTACATTCCTTTAGATCCTTCCATTTTTGGACCAAAAGTTGTATCAATCGTTTTTGTTTCACTCCCACTCAATAAAGCTTGCAAGTACTTTTGTACATACACAGGATATACGCTCAATGTTGCATGCACCTGCGATTTACCTTCAGGCGTTTGTACAAATCGTTTCATTTCATCAATTTCTTTCTTCGTTGAATAACCTTCGTCGGATTTTCTAGACAGTCGAATCCGTTTTGCTAGTATGCTTTTGGGGGTGACCGGTTGTATTTTCGGAGTTGAAAATGCAGTAAATGACTCTTCGTCGGATTTCGTTTTTGGTGAAATATCCGTTTCGTTAACAAAATCATAATTTTCATCGTATGCTTGCGCACTTTCTTCACCTTGTTCCGTTTTAATTTTTGGTTGTGGAATGTTTGGTTGAGTATTGTAAACTATCGAGGGGATGGAGTTTTTAGAAATGTTCACCAAATTTTCCAACGGTTCAATAATTGGCAACAATTTTTTTCGAAATAGCTGTTCTTTAGCATTAATTTTTTTCAATGTTTTATATTTTTCACGAACATTCTGTTTGGCTGATTCAAGTTTATGAATGTCTGCGAGTTGATGTTGATGTAGCGACATTATAACACATACTAGTTATTAATTACTCGAGCAAACGTCATTTATAGGTCAATATTTTGAAAGTACTGTGTAATTCCAGATCGAAATCTTCCGTTGTTCATATCTCTAGTCAAGTCGATGGTCAAAAACCCGTAGCTGTTACTCCATGCAACCCTTGCCATTTTTAAGAAAGTTGAAAATTTAACGTTGCTTGCCATATCTCTGTGAACTAATTTTAAATTCAACAGATCCGTTGGAAAAATAATTGCAAAGTTACAATTTTCTCTTATGTCATGTTGGGGGCTGATACCCAGCTTTGGGTAATTAAAATCACATCATTTTTCCAGTGCCTTCCAAACCTAAAAAGTGGAGAAATAGTTTTTTGATGGTAATCGTGAAGGTCGTCTAAAATTATCAACGAATTTTCTGGTAGATTTTTCGATATGTCATCGCAGTTTTCGTACTCTTTATAATCGATTCCTTTGACAGAAGTTAGTACTTGCTTTAGAAACACGTATTTATTCTGCGATACCGTCTTGGTACATAAAATTAATCGTTCGAATCGTAATCCATCTTTCCAAAATATGAGTTCCAAAAGTAAATTGGTTTTTCCTAAAACAAAATTTTTTAAAATTTTATATTATTGTACTGGAAATATATAAAATACTTATACGTAGATATATATATATATATATATAGAGAGAGAGAGAGAGATATATATACCTATGCCAGACGGTCCGCTAATAATGCACCGTAAACATTCTGGTAAGAAAGGTCCATTTTTTTCAAATTTCAACGTATGGTTTACATTGTTATCGTAATTTGAGACATTAAAATTGCCGTGTTTTACCAATTTCATTACGATGATGACATTTACACTGACTATAAAAACAGACGCGTCGACTATTTAACATTTAGTTGGTAATCGATTTTCATCACGTACGCATGTTAAATAGGATTTTGGCATCAAAACTAATCCCACCCATTAGAATTCACGGTCATTATTGCGGACCTTTTACACCACTCGATGGAACAAACCCGACTTCGAAATTAGATGCAATCTGTTTAGAGCACGATCAATTTTATGAGAGATATCCAAACGTTTCGGACAGGCACGTAGCAGACGAACGGTTGGCTAACAGGGCATTTGAACGTTTCAAGTCCAAGGATTCATCACTAAAAGAAAAAATCGCTGCCCTAACAATCGCTGGTTTGATGAAAGGGAAACGATTTATAGGGGCAGGAAAAAATAAAAATCAGTTTGGAGTTGGCGACGAAAAAATGAGGCATTCAAAAATTCCGAAACTACCCCCTGTAAGATTAACAGCCATCAAAAAACGGCGTAAAAGACGTAAAGGAGGTTTTCTACCACTTTTACTCGGGTTAACAGGTTTAGCTACTGGTGCAGCCAATTTGTATCGAACAATCAATCAAATACGTCAGGATAATCGTGAATCAGAGGCACGCCTGCTTAAACAGGGCAGCGGGTTGAAAAGAAAAAGGGTATCGAAAAAAAAAAATTTGAAACGGCGTCTCACTCATTTTTGAATCATATAACTGGTAATTCACTGAAAAAGTGTATTTCAAACTCCGTGTATAAAATTATTTTCCACGAGTTACCCAATCGAGCTTTAAGTAACGTCTCGATAGAAAAATATGCCCCCTCGATTATTAAAAAATTCAGAGGAGTTTTTATGAGTGATACTCTACCAAAAGTAGTCAGAAAATACGAGTGTGGAATATTAAACTTGCAGTCACAAAAGTATCAAGGCTCCCATTGGACAGCGTACATGAAAAATAAACACGTTTCGTATTATTTCGACTCGTTCGGAGTAAGACCACCGACCGAACTCGTTACGTACTTAAAAAGCGATAAAATTTATTTCAACAGAGTTGTTTACCAGCCCGAGAACTGTCAACACTGCGGACACTTATCATTATTGTTTTTGATTCTCGGACAATTAGACAAATGTCATTACTCGTCACTATCCAAAATATTGGTCCGATTTTGAACCAGGAGTTCTTTCCCCCAATACAGTTAGATCCCGATAGACAATATGAAATCGCTCTTTTAAATTTCATGTCTTACAATTCCACACCAAATGTTAATGACTCGTGCAATGAGTTCAAAATTTTCGATGAAAAATCGATACGTCTCAAAAATGGATCTTATAATTTTGACGAATTAATCCGAGTGATACAAGAAGAATTACAAATCCTGACCAATAAGCACCCTGAATCGAGACCTTTTACGTTAGAGTACAAATTAATTCCATCATTGGGAAAAGTTTCACTGAAATTTTCATTTTATATGGACTTTGGTTTTCACAACTCTGTTGGCCCTTTATTGGGTTTCACAGAAAAACGAGTATATGAACCAAACATTTGGCACGTTGGACCCTCTCCAGCTAAAATCATCCCATACCATTCTATTCAAGTTCGATGCAACTTGGTAACGGGACACAGTTATCTAAACGGAAATAAATGCGGAATTCTACACTGTTTCACTCCTTCCGTTCCACTAGGATTCAGAATTGTTTATTCACCGAACGAGCTCACGTATATAAGTATCGAACCACGAGATATCCCACTCATTTCCTTCACAATTTCAGACGAGGAAGGTACACCTTTGGATTTTGGAACCGAATTAACAACTGTCACCATTCACATCAGGGAAATTTGATTATATGAATGGGTTTAACGTTTATTCAAAATCATTCATTTTCCCCAAAAATATTGAAACGCCGAGGACTGAGTAAACAAAACGTGCTTTTTTTAAAAAATCTCGGATTTATCGTTTCTCGCTATGGATACGGCCATCGATATCGGTTTTAAACCTCGTTTTTCAAACGCCGTTGAAGGAGTCAACAAAATTTTCTACCAGCCATTTAACACCTCCGCTATAAATCCTAATGATTTGATAACGATAAGCGTGTACAACCACGATCAGCTATCGCTACTTCATGAAAGTTATCTACAATTATCCGGTACTTTTTCAAAAAAGAGTGACGCAGCGTCAACCAAGATTCCAAGCATCGTTCTCAACGGAGCATTACATTTATTTGAATCGATAACCTTACGTATCAACAACGTTATCGTTGACTATGTAAGACAGCCTGGAATTACAGCACTAATCAAAGCCCTAGTTTCTAAATCGTCCGAAGAATTGAAAGGTTTACAACACTGTGGCCTACATGACTTTAACCTTTCCAGGACCGTGTCAAACGCGATTTACAGTCGACCATTCAGTACGGCTTCTACGACTTCCGATGACATTGAATTTACGTTTACAATTCCCATGAGCCTTATTTCTGGTTTCTTCGAAGATCACAAAAGGGTTTTAATTAATGCCAATTACGAACTTTCACTTTTACGAGCGCCCAACGCAGACAATGCAATTACCGGAGACCCCACTCTAAAAGAATCTGACATTAAATTGCGTAAACTAAGCTGGGTGATCCCCACTTTGACACTTGCTGATAATCCTCGTGGCAAAATTTACGAGATTTTGGGGAAAGATCCTCCACTGAATATAGCATTTCGGCAGTGGGCATATTTCGAATGCCCCAAGTTGCCTGAAAGTACTGAAACAATATTTTCCTTAGGCACCTGCAATTTATTCAACAGACCACGATACGTTTTCGTCGTTTTTCTGACAAATTCTAAAAACAATTTTAAATCGAATATTTCCGAATTCTCCAAGATTGATTTAACGAGCGTAAAATTATTTTTAAATGAACAATGCTTTCCGTCACACCAAATGGAACTTGATGTAAAACAAAATCGCTTCACGGAACTTTATCACGAGTTTACAAAATTTCAACGAGTTTATTATGGGAAACACGGATCTCCATCAATGACGCTTGAAACGTTTCAAAAATATCCTATAGTGGTTATAGATGCGTCACATCAAAAGGAGACGTTGGGAAATATTGGCTCCATGGACATGAAACTAGAAATTCGAACATCTAGCAATATTCCGAGCGACACTTCTTGCGTGGCAATTATCGTTTCTGATAAATTAGTCACGTACACACCACTGAGTGGAAGAATTGATAATGTTTAGTACCGTATCTCTCTAGTTCTTATCTCTTTTTATGTTGAAGATGTCTCGCTACTTGCAATGTTTCGATGGGCCGTCCACCTCAGCGGGCGTTGACAGCGTGTTGGAGGAGGGGACTGTACCGGTACCGGAGAGTCTGCCTTCAGGATCGGACCACCAGATGGCAGGCTTGTCACCCTCCCCCCATCTCGCCGAACATGCTCCGACGGCGGAACAACTCTTGGAGGATGAATGCGATGGTACAACGTCAAAAAATAGAAAAAGGAAACGTTATTCATGTTTAACTTGTAAAGCAAGCATGTTTATCAGTGACGTTTTAAAACACTTTAGCGTCGATAAAAATGTTTGCTACGTGTGTGCCAAGGCATTTAATTCGAACGAATCTTACGAAAGTCATTTGGAAACGTGTAGAAAGTCTGTAATTAGACATACTGATTCTGGATCTTCTGATAGAATTGTTAGCGCATTGTTAGACAATCCTTCAAATTGTTCTATAAATAGCGTTTATTGTTCTCATCAGTCTTTAGTCGATCCAGAGCCAGCTATGCCTAAACAGTGTAAAACATTTAGGCTCTACGCGGTTCCTAACGAGAACGGATCAATAGTTGTAGAGTTTGGGCACATTTTTAGAGAAATATTTTTTAAAAATGTTTATAACGCTCGCTGCATTCCCGATTTTTTAGACTGTGTCCAACATTTGATTGAAAACCAAATTGTAAACACGCTTTCCGAATGGCTTGGTTTGAAGTACAACCTTTTCTTGGAGTGTACAATGTCAAAGGCTGACATCACTCAGGGAATACAGGAACTGAACGCAAATTTCAAAACCAAAAAACGAATTCTTACCGATGGAGAGACCATTTCAACCTGTATTAGGGATGACTTTGAGAAACTCGTTTGTGAATTTGACAACTTTACGGCTCAAGGCAGCGGATGGAGTCTGTACAGCGTTGACGGTATTTTACTGAGTTTGAATAAATACGACGTTCTGGGGGCGAGCTCGTTTATAGAACTTCCAGCGTCCATCAAATCTAAAAGGTCGGTTATTAACGTTCAAAATAAACGCGATAATTTATGTTTCAAATACGCGTTACTGTCCAGTTTAGCTCATGAACAAAATTTGAACCATTTAGACAGAACAAAAACGTATGAAAATTTTCAACACCCCTTCAATTTCGATAACATGAGCTTTCCGGTTTCAATTTCGGATGCTAAACAATTTGAAAAAAGACATCAGTCTGAGGATTTCCGTCTATCAATCAATGTATACGGAATTTCGAGTAAAAGTAAAGTATATCCCGTTTACATTTCAGAATACGTTCATTCATCAACTAGGCACATTGATCTGTTGTTAATTACCAACGAAGCTAATTCTCATTGGACGTTCATATCAAATTTTTCTGGCTTAATAACTTCACAATTATTACATAATAATAAGAACAAGCTCCTTTATTGCAAGCGTTGTTTCGTGTCTTATCGTATTGATAGAACGTACATAACCTCTTTGGGAACATGCACGGCTGAAGAGAAATTAGCTCAACATATCCAAATGTGTTCACTTTTCAAACCAGTCGAGTCAAAATTACCTGTTAACCCTCTCCTTAAATTTGAACACTTGAACTTTATGACCGAAATCCCAATTACATTGTATTGTGACTTGGAATGTAGTTTAATGAAAGTAGTTGAACAAAATTCGAACGTTTCGATTATTAAAACGGTACCAAACAATACTAAAAGACAATTCCGAATTGATCAAACACATGTTCCGACATGTATCGGTATTTTATTAAAATCTAGGGTACCAAATAAATTAAAAGATAAATATTTCGCGTTTTTCGGTAATGACTGTCTCGACAAATTTTTACAAACCGTTCGCGATATATGTATGAAATGTCAAATTATTTTTAAAAACGTGGAAAAAGCTAAACCCTTATCACTTCAGCAACAACTCGTATACGATAATCTCCAAAATTGTGTTTTGTGTCGCGTACCATTTTCACGAGGTGATAAGAAAATTGTCGATCATTGTCACTTTACAGGTAATCCACGGTATATCGGCGTGTGTGTATCATGCAACTGTCGCATGCAAAAACCTAATTTTATTCCAGTTGTGTTTCACAACGCGATGGGTTATGATGCACATTTCATAATTTCACGGTTACACACGTTACCTGGTAGAGTGACAATTATCCCTCAATCGTCCCAAAAATTCATTTCTTTTACTAAACATTTCGATGATTGTAGTATTTCGGCTAGATTTATAGATTCCTATAAATTCCTGCCACATAGTCTGGACAAATTGGTAAGCTTTCTCCCATCTTTTCCAGAGATGGATAAGCATTTTCCACTCAGTGAGCAACGCGACCTTATCCTTCGAAAAGGCGTCTATTGTTATTCATACGTGGACAGTTTTGACAAACTGAGTGAAACAACATTACCTCCTCAGTCGGCGTTTTTCAACGATCTGACTCAATCCGATATTTCGAATCAAGATTATGCTCACGCGTGCAAAGTTTGGGACACGTTCAAATGTGAAACACTGCTCGATTATACTCTGATTTATTTAAAATCAGATATATGTCAGCTATGTCAAGTATTTGAATCTTTCCGAGACTTGTGCATTGATAACTATCAAATTGACCCCGCATGGTGTTTCACTTCTCCAGGCGTATTTTTCGAAGGTATGTTGCTTAAAACACGAGTAGAATTAGAGTTGCTCCAAGACATGGATATGATTTTGTTGTTCGAATCGGGTATTCGAGGTGGGATTTGTAATTCCATTTGTCGATATTCTCGAGCGAACAATGAACTCATTCCCGAGACATACAATGAATCGGAACAGCGCTCATTCTTGCTCAACACTGACGTTACCAATTTGTACGGCTATGTAATGCAAGAGAAATTACCAATCGGTGGCTTCGAATGGGTGGAAAATGTAACGCCTGCCGATATACTACAATTTCCCCAAAATTCTGATTTCGGTTGGGTTATTCAGTGTGACGTGGAATATCCTGCAAATTTACACGATGCTCACAGAGATTTACCATTTTTACCTGAAAAACGTTGTACGCAAAATTCAAAAAATAGGAAACTAATGACAACCCTTTACAATAAAGAGCGTTACGTTTCCCATTTTCTGAATTTACAACAGGCTGTAAATGCTGGACTCGTAATTACCAAAGTTCACAAAACCATCAAGTTCAAGCAAGCGGCTTATTTGAAAGACTGGATTGTTATGAATTCCGAATTGCGATCCAAATCGACCAACGAATTTCAGAAAACATTTTTTAAATTGGCAAATAACGCTATTTTTGGAAAATCGATTCAGAGCGTTCGCAATCGATTGATCGCAAAATTGGTTGATAATCCAGACTCTCTAAATAAACTTGTGAGAGAACCGAATTTTTCAAGGTCGATCCTAATAAATGATCGCACTATATTGGTAATGATGGATGAAACATCAATGACTTTCGACAAGCCTATATATATCGGATTTTCAATATTGGAGTTGTCGAAACGTTACATGTATCATCTACATTACGATGTAATGACTCGTTTCTTTGGAACCCAGCGATTGGATTTAGTATACATGGATACGGACAGTCTGTTGTATCATATTTATTTGGATCAACCGACTGATTTCTACGAGATGCTAAATAAACTCTCTGGGTACTTTGACTTTTCGAATTATCCAAATAACCATCCCAATTTTTCCATCGTTAACAAGGGGGTATTGGGATCGTTAAAGGATGAATCGGCTTCAGTTCCAATTTCTGAACTTGTTGCATTGTCCGCCAAATTGTACGCCATCAAGTACAACAATACTTGCATCATGAAAGCAAAGGGTGTACCAACAAATGCCTTGGAACACTCTTTGAAATTTGATGATTATTTTACCGTATTAACATCGTCCACCAACGATCCGAAATTTGTTTCATTCAGATCCATCAGATCATTTAACCATAAGGTTCATACGATAGAGTCACGAAAAAAGGCATTATCAAATTTTAATGATAAGAGGGCCAGCCATCCCTACGATAAGTTTAAAACCTTACCGTGGGGTCATTACAACGTTGTGACATTAGACGATGTCGATAACGATATTATTAATCATTTATTCGATTAACTTGTACGTTTAACGTTACCCTTTTTCTACTGCGTTGTTTACCACAGAAATAACATCTAGTCAGCTGCGTTGGGCGTGCGACGTCGGCTCGAATTGGCTGGACCTCACAGAGCTCCCCAACAGCCAGATCCTGATTCGGTTTCAGGACTGGTGGGGTTCAGTCCTAGAAGACGGCACACTCCTCGACACGCAGGACATGGCTGAACCAGACGTAGCAGGACCTCCAAAAGCGCCATCCCCCATCAACACCACACCATTGCAGTCCCCAACACCATCCGCTTCACCACCATCATCACCAATCCGATTCACTACACTAATGCCTGGGAGACCATCGGTAATTGTTAAAAACCCGACATTTAAAAAAATTTAATTTTATATTTTTAACTTTATTTTTTTAGATTTTAATTATATTTCAAGTTCTATTTTGTAATAATAATAGTAATAATTTTGTAATAACTTTGTAATATTTTTTATAATATAATTTCATTTTTCCATCTGTACATATTTTAATAAAAATTAATTTTGTATTTTTTGTGTTATATTTTTCCTGTATATTTAATAAATTTTTTTGTTGTTAAAAAGTGTATATTTATACAACATGTATACCCCTATACTTTTGAAGGAAAAAAACAAACATAGACTAAGGATGATTGAGTTATAAATACGATTTATTAACAGAAAAAGATTATAAGTAAGATTGTGAAGGTCACATGAAGATGTTGAAAACTAGAGCTCTAAGAACAGTATTTTGTTCAAAACGATTGTTTTAGAACGGTATCAATTATGCCCAGAAGACGGTCGGTTATTATTTCAAAAAAAAACCGCAGGTATATAATAACATTTAATTTTGTATTTTTTAACTTTCTATATTATTATATTTCATAAAATTTTTAAAAACAAAAACGTGTATCTTCATACTCCATATAGGTACTTTTAAGGAGAAAAGGGGAAAAATAAAAAACTTTCAAGGAAAATACGATTTTATTAACAGAAAGCGATTATTGATAAGGGTGAAATGACATATTTGGGACTAGCGCTCTAAAAAATAGTACCTACGTAGGTATTTTGTGGTAATGGCACTTTTTCTTGTTGATGAAAAATTGTCTTCTCTTTTCACGCCTCACTTTTGGGTCAGGATCCCACCACGGAACATTGATGTTGATTGCTGGTTCGTTGAGTTGATTCTGATGAACAAAGATTTGATTGTAGGGTTGATTGTTCTTGTTTTTCTTGTTATTTATGTCCTCACAGCATCTTGCTAGGAATGTTTTGTCGACGGTGGGGGGAGACTTGACAAACCATGGCTTATTGGTAAACATGCACAAAGGGCAGTGTTTTAATCCACGAGATTCGTTTTTCATAATGGCTAGTTGACAGGTGAACAACAAACTGATTCAGATTATGTAAAACTGGCTTCTTTTATGAGCTGAATGAGGTATATAGGTACCCTAGGTACCTATATAATATAGATAGGTATAGGTAATATAGCGTAGCTATTTTCTAGCAAAGCTATTTTCTAGCATAGCTATATAGCGTAGCTATTTTTATACCGTAGGTATATCTCAAGAAGAGCAGCGCGCCCCATCTCTTGGTTGTGAGGGGGAACTAAGAAATGGCGGGAAGATCCCCCCCCCGCTTCCTCCTGTTCCACTTCCTGGAGGCCCAGCCTCGGGCTTTCAAACACGCGCTTTAACTCGTCGTATTTTCCTTTTTATGGTACGAAAATCAACAAAAATGAACCTCATATAAACCACTCTTCAACGTTTTGAAACAACGGACACAAATTATCGAGTTTTTTGCCAAGTTGTCTCTTATGAAGCCAAATCTTGCGAGTTGATGACAGCTCACCTCGAATTTACCGATGCTGAACGTTTGGAAGCGAACTTCTGCAGACATTAAATTGATCTTGTCAGGGTCTTCTTTAACTATTCGATGAAATTTTGTCAATTTAGCGAGTGAACAAGTTGAGTAAAAAAAAGGGTTTAACTTGAGATGTTCTTGACAGCAAAACGTGTCTAATTTATGTGTCTTTAGGACTTTCAAGGATTCGAATCCGAAATCACCCAAATCAAATACTTTACGCTTCAGTATTTTACTCAAAATAATACATTTTTGAAGCCCCTTGACGAAAATGTAGGATGTCTCGTAGGTAGAATCTTTCAGTATTCGTTCTAAATTACTCGAATCGTCGGGACCCTGATCGTACTGGAGACCGTGATGCCGACTTGAAGATATAGCACTTTTTGAAAAACTGTCTTCCTGAGATATGACATTACTCAAATCAAATACGAAATGATTGGGTTTTTCAGCGTTCAAGTGACATACGCTCAATTCTTTTATAAAGACTCGATCCGGTATTTGAAATAACGTGATATCGATTAAACACGCGTTCATAGTGTCTCCCCTGTATCACAAACTAACAATAACAACACGTTCGACCATCTACTTACTTATATAGGGAGGGCTTAGAGGATATGAGGGTGGTAGGTACATGGCAAGAATAATTCGCTCGTGACTCACCTGAAAAACGATCTATTTTACGTGTGTAATACACGCCCCCTATAGCCTCGTGTTTCACACACTATACCAACTGCCTCTCAATGGCTCAGTGGTTAGCGTGCTCGACTACCATCCAGAAGTCCCGGGTTCGAATCTCGATGGCGAGAAAAAATTTTTTCGCTGCTTCACTCGTGATCGACTTCGCGAAATCCCCCCCGCGAATCAACAGGATGTACGTGACCTCACCAGAACGAGCCCCGTGGTCCGAGATCCCCGTGACGTCATCCGCGATTTAAAAACCTCGGTCCGGAATCCCCACACACCTGACAGCAACAGGGGAAGGGGCGAGGGGGGGGGGTACTTGGCTCCAGGACCCCAGGGGGTATCAGACCAAGCCGTGGGGGGGGGGGGGGGAGCTTGGTCTGAAAGCCCCTTCCTACCATTACTACTTAAATTCACTCCTATCCTTTATCCAACTACCTCCACCTCTCATGGTGAATTTCACAGCAACCTAAATTCACCATACTGATCAATAGCGGAAATTGGTGCAGAACTGCATGATACAAATTGAAATTCATTTTCATGGTCCCATAAGTGGCAGCCAGTGGTATCTACTTACTGATATACACTTATAACGTCGACTGTCACTGATTTCTACTGTGTATTGGCTGTGTATACCTACTGTGAGCACACTGTCTATTGAATCGCCTTTGTTTTCGGTAGACTATCTAGAATCTATAATAAATGGCACCTCGTCGTTTGTAGGAGGCTGTTCATACTGTACTCGATAGGACGGGTTCACATTTTACATACCTCAGCACAACAATAAGTAATTTATTCCTAAGCAGCAAATTATCGCATTTAATTCACCAGGTTTCACTCATCATAAAAAACGATCAATATTTTTGTGATGAATTTAAATTGGCGCATTTCATCACGAGCGGTGTGAGGATATGCCCAGGCGGGTTATGAGCGAATCACCACCCTTATTCCTGGGATCTTTTTGGGTTGGTTTGGCTGGGGGTTATGGGCATACCACCACCGCACACAGCTTCTTTTGTGGATGTTGCCTAGGAGGTTATGGGCGGACCACCACCATCACTAGGATCTTTTTGGATATGCTCAGGCGGGTTATGAGCGAATCACCACCCTTATTCCTGAGATCTTTTAGGTTGGTTTGGCTGGGGGTTATGGGCGTACCACCACCGCACACAGCTTCTTTTGTGGATGTTGCCTAGGAGGTTATGGGCGGACCACCACCATCACTAGGATCTTTTTGGATATGCTCAGGCGGGTTATGAGCGAATCACCACCCTTATTCGTGAGATCTTTTAGGTTGGTTTGGCTGGGGGTTATGGGCGTACCACCACCGCACACAGCATCTTTTAGGTGAGGAGAGAGAGTTGAGGTAAGGAGGAGAGAGAGTAGTCAGCGACTAGAGGAGAGCGTAGAATGAGGAAAAAGAGGCAGGCGCCGGGGTTTTATATACCCCAGTGGCTGTCTCCCTCCATCCCCTAGTTTGTAGGGGATGGTGGGGAACCAGGCTGGGCTTCTACCTCCTGCGTCTTTCGTCCCCACTTCTGGGTGTTTATTTGCGAGATCTAAAGTTGGTGAATACAATGGTTGTGGGTCTGGGAGGAACCACGACAATTTTCTACGTCAATATTCGGCTAGAGGTTTGCACAATGTGATACTCTTAGGAGGATTAATGTGCGGGACACCATAGATGATTGTTTGATCTTGATGATGAAGAATCCGTATTTTTTTGAGATCGTATTTGAGGATGAGATGGTACCTACCTAAAGTAGGGGGGGTATACACGTGCTTGGTCTTGTTCAGTATTGAAATTGAACCTCCTGATTTCAGAGAATAAGAATATGAGGTCTATATAGTGATAAATTCGTGTAAATTGACTAAGAGTTCTACGACGTTAATCGATGGCATATGGGTACGGAAAAACGGTGAGTGTGCGTAAAAACACTTGGGGGGCACGAAATTTCTGGAAATGGATGCCATCACCACTGCCAGTGCTTGACAAATCGTCTGTTCAGGATTTCATAAGGAGAGTCTGGAGGACTGATGCGGCGATGCCGCTTCCTAAGGAGTGCGCATGCCCCAAGATTTATGATTTTCCTCGCCACTTCTGGTTAGCTTTTAATAATATTACCCGTAGATCAGCAATAATCAGCGTCCCCAGCGATCATTATCACCAAGATAAGTCACTGTCAAATCAAATTATTGAATTCCACATTTTTCTTTTTCTTTCCCTAAGTTCCGAATTAGATATCGAGGGAGGTCAACTTCTACTAATGTAGTGAATCTGCAATTTTTTCCCAAAACTGTAAGTAAATCACTCCTGAGAAAACTTGAAAATAGTTTTCCACACAGGGTCTGCCGGCCCTTAATGCAAAGGCAAACGAAGTTGGAAAAAGTACAGACGTATCTCTAAAAGGCAGGGATGTCGGAAACACGTGTTTTAGTTATGATAGAAGGTTTACCTACACCTACGGATGGTTGTTGCACTGGAGACTAGAATAGAGTCAACTCAAAAACTGTTTTTAAATCATGGATATCTTTAAGAAGAATGGTGAATCTAATTATATTTATCAAATTCATCGAAAAGTTTACTGATTGAGAAAAGAAGTTGTTAGGCAGATCTAAACTTAACTTCGTAGTTGGCAACACCGGGGTGTGGAGCCCATGGTTTGAAAGATACGCGAGGAAGCTGATCTACGGATAATATTGTGGAAGCTAACCAAAAGTGTAGAGGAAAATCGTCCAAGTCTTGACGCATGCGCACTCGATAGGAAAGGCATCAATCCTCCAGACCTTCCTGATTTCGTGATTCTCAGTTGTTTAGATGAGTTTTGAAGCACACTTGATTAGTCAAGTTATGCTTGAGAAAAAATTAATAAAATAAAAAACGCTGCAAAGTCCTTGTCACTTGGGTTTATTATTTTATCGGACATACTACAGAAATATTGCTGTTAATTTATTGTTTCTTTCATGCGCAGTAATTGAAATAGTTATTATAGATGGTTTCCACAATTTTGGCCCCACGACCTCGGCCTTTTTTTTAACAGATTATCTTTGAACATTGATAGTGCCATTTAACTGTCTTGATTCACCTGCTAATGCTACCTCGAGTGTTATTATACAAATTTATGGTGATTTCAGAAAATTTCCCAGGTTTCTGACCCATAAAAAATGAATTTCGGGAGCTTATCGTTCGTTACAACCTCAATTCTTCATTCTTTGGTCAAAATCAACTTCACATTCGGTCTTCTCGCCCTAAAAACATGGAAACGATACCTCACAAGCTCATGTTCACAAACACCTCAAAAACCCTCGAAACACCGTATTTTTACACCAGTTTTCTCTCCCATAACACCCCAGGGTGTATTGCGATTGGGCTGCCGTGTTTCGGAGCACAACTAGGACCCAAATTTGTTCTCAAAGGGGGACCCAAAATGTGTGCGGAAGAACGACGATTTTAGACCAAAATTTAACGTTAATTCAAGGCTGAAACTTCGTTAGAACCTCAATTTTCCACTCTTTCGTCCAAATCGACTTGATATTCGGTCTTCTCGTCCCAAAAAACATGGAAAACGATACCTCAAAAGCCCATGTTACCAACATGTTACTAAAACACAAAAAGTGCCTATTTTATACCCATTTTTCACTCATAACACCCTTGGGTATATTCCGATCGGGCTGAAAAGTTTCGGTACACAACTAGGGCCCAATTGGAGCATGTGTGCGAAAGAACGAATTTTTTAGACCAAAAATGAAGCCGGTATACATTATACGGCGGACGGACATTGCATTTTCTGAATCTACGCACCTTGAAACGTAAAAGAAAAGATATTGAGGGGGTGTTATAACAATGTTTGCTGAGCAAATACATAGGTGTATTATTCACAGAATAATAAGCCAAAATAAAAAAACTAAAGAAAAATGCAATGATGAATATCAGTACCCTCCGGTGATTAACTTTAATAAAATCCGTGGAACACTAAGGTTATGACCATGCTCACTTTACCATCCCGTGAGGAAGGAATTCAAGGTAACTATTCCAGGTAGCCTGGAGTGTTCCTTATAACGCCGGAAGGCCTTTACAATAAAATAATTTCATTTAATTTCAACCTGGAGTCTTTAGCGGGCAATCATTCCAGTGCTCACACGGAGTGTGTAGATTCTATGTAGGTAACCCGGTCCCACATTTTCACATGCAACCCTAACGCAGTGAAATGCGCACATTTATGTATGTATTTGGTGAGAATGAGAAAAAAAGTAAACTGCGGTTCCTTTGAAACAAGAAAATGAATATCGTGTCAGTCAAATTCAGGGACATACAACAGGAAGAACCATCAGGATGTCGTATACACGAAAGTCATCTCCCTGGAGTCAGCGTCAATACACCCTCGCTTTGTTGGATAATAATATTATTTCCTTACAACTAAAGTGTTTTAGAATGAGCTGAATTGAATTATTTCTTGTATTCCTTACCATGAACGTAAGTTTTGAATGAAAACATCTGTCGCTGACGACTATATTCATGTGGAATCTACTCTGGTTTCCCTCAACGCTGAATTTCCTACGGTGGGGAGGGGGTTCCTTACTGCCTGATTATTTACGGAACATCTACGCTCAGACTTAACGAGAATTTAATGACCAGAAAACCGCGTTGGAACAGCAACAACCAATGGAAAATTCAGCTACAACCAAAAATGAATTCACCAAACTCAATCGCTCGTTCAAAGAATTAAGTTGACACACGAGAAAGTCGAAAGTTTCCACCGGGTTTTTCCCGCTGCAGTGAACTTCAAACGGGGAGAAAATTCTTAATATTAAACGAGCGTTGCGCCCCGGCTGTTTCCATTAAGTAAAAGTTGTTTGGTGGGCGAGTAATGAATGATCCGTGTCCAACAACGTTGCCACCACCTTCATTTTGGTTTATTATTTTCAATAATGAACCATTGGAATCGAGCATGAAAAAAAAAATTCTTACCCCCCCTCAAAATTTGATGGTTTACGTTTCAAGGTATGTAGAATCCAAAACTGCAATAAAAACGCTGCAAATCCCTGCACAACGGTTTATTATTTTGTATAGAATACCCTTCTGTTACAGATCACAGCTCTATGTATAGATAACCCGTCTATATAATATAATATGTACTATTCTATGCATATTATGTAGATCGCAGACCCTCCGTAGGTTAGTACCTAACCCCGTACTCGTTACTAGGTACCTACCTAAATCACGAGTTAAATGTTGCTAAAATAATTCTGCCGATGACAAACAGTACCTAACAAAAAGAAACACACATAATGAAGTTCTGAAAAGAAATTGTTGATGAGGAGTGAAAAAAGTTGCAAAAGTACCTACCAACAAACTCCAGCCCCTTCTACGTAGATGGTATAATGAACCGTTGTGTAATAATTTACCGTTGAGTAATGATTTACCGTAGTAATACCTAATTTACCCATCAATAATACTTCAACGTTTGTTCAAGTTTCACTACCTACCAACAAACTCCAAAAGAGCCATCATTTTTCATATTAAATAATATCACAGAACAACCAACTCGACTTCATACTCCGCCAATATAATCAGGTGATCCATACCAATGATTGGCCGTATTCACAAATTCCTATTGTGGGCGCGTCTCTGGTTACGAGATTTGGTTTGAATTGTATACAATTTCATTCACACTGGAGTCGAAAATGCCTGTCGGTGCAAACTTCGGGGCCTTACTGTGAACGAACGGCTGGACGTACGATGCTCCGGATGGTCTTAAAAAACTCGCAAGTTCAAGAACTATTTAAAACCGTAAAAATATTTACGTAAAAAAATGGTATAGGCGTTTTGAAAATTTCAACCCCTATTTTGAACCCCTTAGAGATGACTGACAGTAACGTCGAGCTTCGAGGACCAACTAGACGCCGAACGGAACCTATAACCCGAATTTCATCAATTTTTTTTCATGGTAACTAAGAAAAGTGGCCCGTACGGCGTACGGCGTACGGCGTACGGCGGACAGACAGAAATATTTTTATTGCAGTTTTGGATTCTACATACCTTGAAACGTAAACCATCAAATTTTGAGGGGGGGTAAGAATTTTTTTTTTCATGCTCGATTCCAATGGTTCATTATTGAAAATAATAAACCAAAATATTTCTGTCTGTCCGCCGTACGCCGTACGCCGTACGGGCCACTTTTCTTAGTTACCATGAAAAAAAATTGATGAAATTCGGGTTATAGGTTCCGTTCGGCGTCTAGTTGGTCCTCGAAGCTCGACGTTACTGTGAGTCATCTCTAAGGGGTTCAAAATAGGGGTTGAAATTTTGAAAACGCCTATACCATTTTTTTACGTAAATATTTTTATGGTTTTAAATAGTTCTTGAACTTGCGAGTTTTTTAAGACCATCCGGAGCATCGTACGTCCAGCCGTTCGTTCACAGTAAGGCCCCGAAGTTTGCACCGACAGGCATTTTCGACTCCAGTGTGAATGAAATTGTATACAATTCAAACCAAATCTCGTAACCAGAGACGCGCCCACAATAGGAATTTGTGAATACGGCCAATCATTGGTAGGGATCACCTGATTATATTGGCGGAGTATGAAGTCGAGTTGGTTGTTCTGTGATATTATTTAATTTGAAAAATGATGGCTCTTTTGGAGTTTGTTGGTAGGTAGTGCAACTTGAACAAACGTTGAAGTATTTTTGATGGGTAAATTATTACTACGGTAAATCATTACTCAACGGTAAATTATTACACAACGGTTCATTATACCATCTACGTAGAAGGGGCTGGAGTTTGTTGGTAGGTACTTTTGCAACTTTTTTCACTCCTCATCAACAATTTCTTTTCAGAACTTCATTATGTGTGTTTCTTTTTGTTAGGTACTGTTTGTCATCGGCAGAATTATTTTAGCAACATTTAACTCGTGATTTAGGTAGGTACCTAGTAACGAGTACGGGGTTAGGTACTAACCTACGGAGGGTCTGCGATCTACATTATATGTGCAGAATAGTACATATCATATTATATAGACGGGATATCTATGCATAGAGCAGTGATCTGTAACAGAAGGGTATTCTATACAAAATAATAAACCGTTGTGCAGGGATTTGCAGCGTTTTTTCACTCCTCATCAACAATTTCTTTTCAGAACTTCATTATGTGTGTTTCTTTTTGTTAGGTACTGTTTGTCATCGGCAGAACTATTTTAGCAACATTTAACTCGTGATTTAGGTAGGTACCTAGTAACGAGTACGGGGTTAGGTACTGACCTACGGAGGGTCTGCGATCTACATAATATGTATAGAATAGTACATATCATATTATATAGACGGGTTATCTATACATAGAGCTGTGATCTGTAACACAAGGGTATTCTATACAAAATAATAAACCGTTGTGCAGGGATTTGCAGCGTTTTTTTATCCGTGGCAACACGCTTGTGGCGCCACAGTATCTCCATTTGGGAACGAGTTCCGTTCTTATGATTCTCAGTTTGAATGATATATGTTGTGGTTTGATGAGATGAGACGGGATGGTGAGGTTAGGAGATGCCCAGTGGATATACCAGTCTGGGATCTTTTTGGATGTGGCTAGTGGATGTACCAGTCTAGGTTCTTTTGGAACATACCTAGTGTACCAGTCTAAGTTCTGTTAGCAGGTGCCCAGTGGATATACCATTCTGGGATCTTTTTGGATGTGGCTAGTGGATGTACCAGTCTAGGTTCTTTTGGGACATGCCTAGTGGATATACCAGACTAAGTTCTTTTAGCAGGTGCCCAGTGGATATACCATTCTGGGATCTTTTAGTGCCCCAGTGGATATACCAGTCTGGGGATCTTTTGGTGCCCCAGTGTATATACCAGTCTGGGGATCTTTTAGGTGAGCAGCGAGGCAAGGAGAGAGAGATAAGACAGCGTCTTAAGGAGAGCGTAGAATGCCTTGGAAGGTGCAGGAGGCGAGTTTTTATAGCCTGGGGCTATGCTGCCTCCATCCTCCACTCCCCTGGAGGATGGTGGGGATCCCTTCCCACTCGGCCCTTCCAGCTCTCTCGAGCTGCCTGCCCACGTCTACCAATTAATTCAGAGTTTTATTTGCGAAATCTTTACATACAAGGAGTGATATCACGACAATAATATATAAATCTGATACTCAGAGATAGGTACCATATTATCTTCTGGAGGAATCCGTTGCTACTAGCTGGTTGGATGTATGGACATCTTAATCAGGCCGTCGACGATTTCCTCCTAAACTCACTAGCCAAGACGTTTCACGGCTATAGTAAGTAGTATAATAATGTTTTTGCGAAAGTGTAAACCTCGAGAAAACTTTGAAAACTTCCAAAACAACTGTTACAGAATTGGTCTTATTTGATGCAGAATTTGATTGTTTTTAACTTTTCTTCCATACGAAAAACAGTTTAATTAATACTGGGATGGGCTGAAATGTGAGTTTTTGTGGTTTTCGTGGATTATTGCGAATCTGCTATGTGAGGCGCATTGTGAATCACCGTGAAATTCACTATTAAACATGCAACGGATTTCAGTTTTAGCAGAGAATTTCCCTTTTGACCCCACTGTTTCGCATGGCCAATGCGTGTTTAGCTATCGAAGAGAACCTCAGCTATATTATTCTTTGGTGGTGGTTCTTTGATGGTGTGGAGGGGGGTAAAAATAGGCTATCTTGGTTGTCTAAACGCGCGATACTTCGTCATGTACTAAATTAATCCTTATAATACTACCTGTGACTGATCACCTACGTATCTCTTCTCGATATAAACAAACAGAGAAGAAAGAAATTGAATGAGGTTATCAGTTATTAATGTTGAGAATGAAGGCTACCAACGCTGAAAGCGCTCCTAGAGTAACTGGGACTGGCCGATACTGAAACTTCAGACTACCTTGGACAGTTTTACTCGTGACAAACCACCCCTAATTCTGATTTCATAATGTTACACGAATATGAAATCGTGGCTGTACTACTATCCACCAATTCGCTAGTCCTTCCCATCTTCTGAATCGGGAGGAAATAACCCCTGCTGCACAAAATACCGGGAAAAGAGGAGAAACCGTGACAAAATGGATTGGGTATCATTAGAAGACGTTCGGAAAATAAAGAAAAGGGAGAAGATAAGAGTGGCAAGGAGGTGAAATAAGGTTAGATTGGGTAGGTTGGAGCTTTTCGAAGGCGGATTCAGAAGAAAGGAATCACGTTCCTTCGGACAAAAATATGAGGAGGCATCCATAAAGTGACAAGAGCGCTTTTTCTGTATCAGAAATATATTGAGCTCAGGCTCACTTGTTCCTTGGCCTTTATCAATACCTAGAAGGGGGGTTATTCCCAACGTGGGAAAGTTATCTTCGAGACGGGATATGCATGGGGAATTGAAATCGAAAAGTGCGCTTCGTGACTTCTTCTCGTGAGAATTTATTCGTATTCGTCACTGTGGCTTATCAACATTATTGGCTTCTTTTCGAAGGGTATAGAAACTAAAATAGCTTCATCGCAGCTGCATTACCAAAATCTACTTAATGAGAGAATTATTAGAAAGTTCTCCACATTTAGTTTTCCACTACCATCCCACATTATCCACGCTAATATGGGAAAACTAAAATGAAAACTAAATTCGTAGGCACCAAATCTTACGCAACCATAATAATAATTATAGCCCCCGACAAATTTGAAAACCCCTGCCTCCCACTCTCTTCCTGTTTTTTCACAAATCAATCCGGAACAAATGTAATAATTAGAACGGCGTTATGCAGCAATGGCCTAAGCGACATTTTTGTCGAAAATGAGTTGGACGTACCGTCAGATTTGGCCCGTCGAAAGCTTTTGTTACCTGACAGTTATAGCAATATCTATTCATTTGTATGGGAACTAGAGCCAACAAGGGTAAGCGCTATTTGCCGTATCTGCACTATGGGGTTTTGAAACAATAATTACTCATGTCCAGTTATATTCGACAATTTCGCAATAATGGCCCAAGCGCCAATTCACTGGTGTTTGACCCTTTGTTGCTAAAAATTTTGTTTTTCAATAAACCTGAGAGACCGACTACAGCATAATTCACAACAGTGGTTTGGTTTTGTCATTTTTTTATCAATGCAAGAAGATAACCCCCCCCCCCCCCCCACAACAACCCTTTTGTAAAAATTTACCCGCCAAAAAACCCTCTCAGCCGCAAAAATGGTCTCGCTCTTGGATATACATAAATAGAAACCTCTTCCTCACCCCTCTGCTGGATATGAGTAGGGTAGGGGGGGGGGGGGTCCCCCTAAACCTCAAAATATCTCTCGACGCTGTTTGGAGGGGGGGGGGGGGGCACTGAATATCATTCCTCTCTGCGAGTGAGGAGGTTTTTTGGCGGGTAAATTTGTACAAAAATGTTTGTTGGGGTGAGGGCTAACATCTTTTGCATTGATCAATCCTTTTTGCGGCTGAGGAGGCTTTTTTGGCGGGTAAATTTTGACAACAGGTTTGTTTTTGGGGAGATATTACGTATTTTTGCACTGACGAAGTAAACATTTTTTCCAGTAAGTACCTAACAATTTTCTCAGTTTGTGCCTACTTACTCGTTACCTACTTACTGCCTACTTAATGCCTTCTCATTACTACCTACTTTGAACCTACTCATTTTTACCTACTTAGTAGTACGTACCTACTTAGTACCTAATCATTACTACTAATTATACGTACACAGTACTACCTACTTAGTAGGTATCTACTCAGTAGTTATACTCAGTACCTGCTTACTTTTTTGGCGGGTAAGTTTTTACAA